>BDUI01049484.1:0-18310 GCA_002335545.1 Apodemus speciosus | reverse complement strand
CCAGGAAAAGGGAAATGAAATGTAAATAAAGAATATATCCAATAAAAAAGAAATAAAAAAGAATGGATCGATTTGTATTCTTCTGCATGCTAACATCCAGTTGGCCAGGACCATTTGCTGAAACGATTTTAGCTTCTTTGTCAAAGATCAAGTGACCATAGGTGTGTGGGTTCATTTCTGAGTCTTCAGTTCTGTACCATTCATCTATGTGCCTGTCACTGTACCAATGCCATGCAGTTTTTAACACTATTGATCTGTAATACTACTTGAGGTCCGGGATACTGATTCCACCAGAAGTTCTTTTATTGTTGAGAATAGTTTTAGCTATCCTGGGCTTTTTTGTTATTCCAGATGAATTTGAGAATTGCTTTTTCTAACTCTATGAAAATTGAGTTGGAATTTTGGTGGGAATTGCATTGAATCTGTAGATTGCTTTGGGGAAGATAGCCATACTTACTATATTAATCCTGCCAATCCACGAGTATGGGAGATCTTCCCACCTTTGAGATCTTCTTCGATGTCTTTCTTCAGAGACTTGAAGTTCCTGTCATACAGATCTGACTTGTTTGATTATAGTCACACCAAGATACTTTAACTTGTTTGTGACTATTGTGAGGGGTGTCATTTCCCTAATTTCTTTCTCGGTCTGTTTATCCTTTAAGTATAGGAAGAGTACTGATTTGTTTGAGTTAATTTTATATCCGGCAACATTGCTGAAGTTGCTTATCAGCTGTAGGTGTTCTCTGGGTCACTTAAGCATACTATCATATCATCTACAAATAGTGATAGTTTGACTTCTTCCTTTCCAATTTGTATCCCTTTGAGGTCCTCTTGTTGTCTAATTGCTCTATCAAGAACTTCAAGTACTATATTGAATAGATATGGAGAGAGAGGGCAGCCTTGTCTAGTCCCTGATTTTTGCGAGATTGCTTTGAGTTTCTCTCCATTTAGTTTGATGTTGGCTACTGGTTTTCTGTATATTGCCTTTACTATGTTTAGGTATGGGCCTTGAATTCCTGATCTTTCCAAGACTTTAAACATGAAAGGATACTCAATTTTGACAAATGCTTTTGCAACATCTAATGAAATCACCATGTGGTTTTTTTCTTTGAGTTTGTTTATGTAGAGGATTGCATTGATGTATTTCCAAATATTGAACCATCCCTGCATCCCTGGGATGAATCCTACTTGATTGTGGTGAATGATCATTTTGATGTGTTCTTGAATTTAGTTGGCAAGTATTTTATTGAGTATTTTTGCATCAATATTTGTAAGGGATATTGGTCTGAAGCTCTTTCTTTGTTGGATCTTTGTGTGGTTTTGGTATCAGTGTAATTGTGGCTTCACAGAATGCGTTGGGTAGTGTTCCTTCTGTTTCAGTTTTGTGGAATAATTTGAAAAGTATTGGTGTTAGGCCTTCTTTGAAAGTCTGAGCAAATTCTGCACTAAAACCTTCTAGTCCTTTCGGTTTTTTTTTGTTGTGTTTGTTTGTTTGTTTTGGTTGGGAGACTTTCAATGACTGCTTCTATTTCTTTAGGGGTTATGGGACTGTTTAGATGGTCTGTCTGATCCTGATTTAACTTTGGTATTTGGTATCTGTCTAGAAAATTGTTCATTTCATCCAGATTTTCCTGTTATGTTGAGTATATGCTTTTGTAGAAGGACCTGATCATTTTTTGAATTTCCTCTGTTTCTCTTGTTATATCTCCTTTTTCATTTCTAATTTTGTTAACAGGGATACTGTCTCTGTGACCTCTGGTTAGTCTGGCTAAGGGTTTATCTATCTTGTTGATGTTTTCAAAGAACCAGCTTCTGGTTTTGTTGATTCTTCGTATGATTCTTTTTGTTTCTATTTGGTTGATTTCAGTCCTGAGTTTGATGATTTCCTGCCGTCTACTCTTCTTGGGTGTATTAGATTCTTTCTGCTCTAGAGTTTTCAGGTGTGCAGTTAAGCTGCTACTGTATGCTCTCTCCAGCTTCATTTTGGAGGCATTCAGAGGTATGAGTTTTCCTCTTAGCACTGCTTTCATTGTGTCCCATAAGTTTGGGTATGTTGTGCCTTCATTTTCATTAAATTCTAAAAAGTTTTTGATTTCTTTCCTTATTTCTTCCTTGACCAAGGTATCATTGAGAGTAGAGCATTGTTCAAATTCCATGTCTGTGTGGGCTTTTTGTTGTTTTTGTTGCTATTGAAGACTACCCTTATTCCATAGTTATCTAATAGGAGCCATGGGATTCTTTCAATCTTTTCATATCTGTTGAGGTCTGTTTTGTGACCAATTATATGGTCAGTTTTGGAGAAGGTACAATGAGGTGTCAAGAACAAGGTATATTCTTTTGATTTAGGATGAAATTTTCTATAGATATCTGTTAAATCCATTTGGTCCATGACTTCTGTTAGTTTCACTGTGTATCTGTTTAGTTTCTGTTTCCCTGATCTGTCCATTGAGGAGAGTGGGGTGTTGAAGTCCCCCACAATTATTTTGTGAGGTGCAATGTGTGCTTTGAACTTTTGTGAAGCTTCTTTTATGAATTTGGATGACCTTGCATTTGGAGCATAGATTTTCAGAATTGAAAGTTCCTCTTGGTAGATTTTTCCTTTGATACGTATGAAGTGTCCTTCTGTGTCTTGTTTTGATGACTTTTAGTTGAAAGTCGATTTTATTCGGTATTAGAATGGCTACTCCAGCTTGTTTTTTGAGACCGTTTGCTTGGAAAATTGTTTTTCAGCCCTGTACTCTGAGGTAGTGTTTGTCTTTGATGCTGATGTGCATTTCCTGTATGCAACAAAATGCTGGGTCTTGTTTACGTATCCAGTCTGTTATTCTCTGTCTTTTTATTGGAGAATTGATCTATTGATGTTAAGAGGTATTAAGGAATAGTGATTATTACTTCCTGTTATTTTTGATGTTGTTTTTATGTTTGTACGGTTATTTTCTTTTGGGTTTTGAGAGATTACTTTCTTGCTTTTTCTAGGGTGTATTTTTCTCCTTGTGTTGGTGTTTTCCATCTATGATCCTTTGTAGGGCTGGCTTTGTGGAAAGATATTGTATAAATTTGTTTTTGTCATGGAATATCTTGGTTTTTCCATCTATGGTGATTGAGAGTTTTGCTGGATATAGTAGTCTGGGCTGGCATTTGTGTTTTCTTAGGCTCTGTATGAGATCTTCCCACGATCTTCTAGCTTTCATGGTCTCTGGTGAGAAGACTGGTATAATTCTGGTAAGTCTGCCTTTTTATGTTACTTGACCTTTTTCCCTTACTGCTTTTAATATTCTTTCTTTGTTTAGTGCATTGGATATTTTGATTATTGTGTGATAGGAGGAACTTCTGGTCCAGTCTGTTTGTAGTTCTATAGGCTTCTTGTATGTTCATAGGCATCTCTTTCTTTAGGTTAGGGATGTTTTCTTAAATAATTTTGTTGAGGATATTTACTGGTCTTTTAAGTTGTAAATCTTTGCTCTCTTCTATACCTATAATCCTTAGGCTTGATCTTCTCATTGTATCCTGGATTTCCTGAATGTTTTGGGTTACAAGCTTTTTGCAGATTGCATTTTCTTTGACTGTTGATTCAATGTTTTCTATGGTATCTGCAGAATCTGAGATTCTTTCTTCTATCTCTTGTATTCTGTTGTTGATGCTTGCATCTGTGACTCCTGATTTCTTTCCTAGGTTTTCTATCTCCAGAGTTGTCTCCCTTTGTTCTTTCTTTCTTTTTAATTTTTTTTATTGAATATATTCTTCATTTACATTTTTGCCATTTCATTATTGTTTCTACTTCCATTTTTAGATCCTGGATGGTTTTTATACAGTTTTTTCACTAGTTTGTTTGTGTTTTCCTTTAATTCTTTAAGGGATTTATGTGTTTCCTCTTTAAGGGCTTTTACCTGTTGGCCCATGTTCTCCCCGTATTTCTTTAAGGGAGTTATTTAAGTACTTCTTGAATCCCTCTATCAGCATCATGAGATATGATTTTAAATCCAACTCTTCCCCCCCACCCCTGGTGTGTTGGGGTATCTGGGACTTGCTGTGGTGGGAGAACTGGTTTCTGATGCTGACAAGTAGCCTTGGTTTCTGTTGGTAGGCATCTTGTGCTTGTCTTTTGCCATCTGGTTATCTCTGTTCTTAGTTGGTCTTGCTGTCTCTGGATGGAGCTTATCTCTCCTGTGGGCCCATAAGCCTGTGTTCATACTCCTGGGAGACCAGCTCTTTTCTGGCAGGGTCTGTGTACAGAAGGCTGCAGAGCTGCCTGGCTTCCTGTTGCAAATGGCGACCAGAAGGCTCCTGTCCCAGCTGCTCTACTGATCGTATGCCCTATGCACTCCTAGCTGTTCTCCTCCTGGGAGATATTGGAGAGAAAGTGGAACTCTCTCCTCTACTCTCAGAAGTGGAGGCAGTGCTGGGAGATCACTTTCTTCTGGTAGACTGTTCACAGAAGGCTGTGGAGCCTCCTTGCTCCCTGATGCAAATGGCGACCAGAAGGCTCCTGTCCCAGCTGCTCCATTCTGTGTTCACTTTCACACTAGTCCATACCCATGTCCCTACTCCAGGTCCCCATAGAGCTCCAGAGTCTGTCCTCTTACTACGAGTTCGTACCATTTCACTATGGGGGCTTCCAGTTATTAATGTCAGAATGTCCTCCTCAAGGTTCAATGGGAAATGCCCAGTCTTCTCCTGTGTCTGAAGGCTCGGTCTCTAGCAGGGTATGTGGATTAGTTGGGAAGATCATGAAACCCCAGTACTTTAGAAAGCAGGAATAGTTGGGTGACTGGTTGCATAAAGGCTTGCCAAAGCCATGTACCCAGCTGCCTCTGACCTATCTTGCCAACTCACCAGCACCACCAACTACCATGCCTTCCTCCTCCTTAGAAAGCCTTGGAGAAGGGATACCTTTTGTCAATTAGGTTGAAAAGTGTTAAGAATTTGTTCACTATTATGATAAAAAATAATGCAGTTCCTAGGGTTGCATAGAGAAAGTACTTTAGCTTATTCCTGGCTGTTATTGATCCATCCTTTGCAGTGACATCATGGAGAGCTTTGAGAAAAGGATGAAATTGTTCATAGAAGGCACGGTAGTGTGCTAGGATTCGTCCCAATGTTGTATAGAAACTCTTATTGGATGGACGGCAGTTGGACTCCACCATAGGTCCTGATGCACTTAGGCATTAAAGGCTTTTAGGTCTTGACATTGGGAATTTTACTCTCTGTTGGGTTTCATGATCTGCATTTCTTTTTCATTCATGCACTCACTGCTCTTGCTTGAGTCACTGTTTTTTGCTGTGTCTTCAATTTTTTCAAAATGGCCCCCTTTCAACAATTTTGCTTTGCCAAATTGTCCTCTGCTTTCCTTTTACTTTATTTTATTTTTCATTTAAAATCTTAACTGTATAGAGAAAGGAATTTACCTCTGGTGCTCCTATATGTATCTATAGTGAATTGGGAAATTTTTCATCTGCTGTTACATTGCAACAGCCCCTGGCATGTGCTTAAAATTCTCCCTTTTTTATTAAGATTTCATCTACACAATCATGGCTCTAGTTAGGCTCAGTGTATCTCTGGAAATAGCATGTTATAGACAACCAACCCCATGTACTTGTTTATTCCAATATTATTTTTGGTAGTTGATCATGGCCTCTTTCCTTGACCTCCTTACTTCTCATGTTTTGTGATCTACCAAAGAATCTATTTTCAGATGTACACATAGATTTTTATCAAGGATATTAAAATACATTGTACATGCTTGTGTACATACATGTGTGTGTTTGTGTGCATGGATGTGTGTGTATGTATTATGTTTTGGCATTAATGTAATACTAGTTTTGTAGACTATCATGGAATGATCTTTCCTTGCCTCTCTGGTGAAACACCTTGAGGATTGTTGATCTCCAATGTACTTTATGGCTGGTAGGTAAGATCCACTGTGCAGGCCCTTAGTCCTGGGTTGTCCTTGTTAGGAAAGATGGTATTACTCTTTCAATTTTGTATTCATATTGATCTCCTTTTATTACACACACATATACTCATAAGGTCATGAATGTACTATCACATCCAGGATGTAGCAACAGGAAGGCAAAAAAGTGGTCCATGTTTCGTTACCTCTTATATCAATGTTGGTGTCTATGTTGTGGAATAAGCAATCTCTTTCTTTGAGGATATTTAACACTCTGCAGTTCAAGGTTGCCTAGAGTTCTCAAGGATCCTACTTTTCTCTAGCATACCTCACATTTCAATAATTTCTGTCCTCTCTGTGTGATTCAGTCAAGGGTTTGTCAGCTCTTTTCATCATTTCAATGGACCAGTTCCTTGTTTCTTTGCCCTTTGTTTTGACCCGAAAGTGTGTCCAGTTGTCATCTGTCTTAGCTTTCTCATAACTGTTTTGTGTTTGGGTTTTTAAAATTGTTTGTTTCTTTGTTTTTGTTTTGTTGCATTTTTTCTCTCTGACCACATGATACATCATTACAATGTTAGAAATACCTTTGATTTTCATTATACGCAAATTGATGTTTGTATATATTTTTATAGAATTCCTGTACCTGATCTTTTTGTCTTTTCTTTTTTTTAACTTCTAGAAAATTGTGGTGGTCTCATCCACCTCCTTTTGAGGTAAAGGACATGGCAAACAAATTTTCATGGGCACATCTCAGTGATGCAAATTTACCATCAGCATCCAGTGAAACATGCACAGATCTGAATGATGCAAATTTACCATCAACATTCAGTGAAACATGCACAGATCTGAGTGATGCAAATTTACCATCAGCATTCAGTGAAACAGGGTGGTCTATCTCCAGCCTGGTGAACACTGTGTGTTCCCTGAGTCACATGGCAGAGGAAAATTTGGATGGGGCAAGAACAACTCACTTTAGAGATACCCTGGCGAAAAACGATGTACTATTCAAGAAGAAAAGCCATTACCATCCTGGACAAATAGTACATCTTCGAAAGAGACACTCAGTCAAGTCACCTTCATGTCGTATCATCCTGCCTCCCTTTCCCTTAAAGAGGAGATGGAGTGAATTGGCTCTGCCCACATTCATGATGGCCTCAAAAAATGGCAACATTGTGCAGCAGGTAAATGACAAAAGTAGCAAGTCTTTCTGTAGGTCCAGGTCACCCAGTTTGTACATGTCAGCTTACCTGTGAATTCTGCTCCACAGGATGATTGTGTGAATGTACTGAATACAAATGCTACAGAGACAGAAGCTACTGATTTGTTTGCTGAGACATCCAAGGGGATGAAAAAGGAGGCTGAGATTGAGGATACAGGAATTACCATCTCATTTAGTCTCACACCTCTGGATGTGTTGTCCTTCTTGGAGGACACCACAAGCAAACAGAACCCTGGATGTTCCATCCTTGAGTTAACATCTACCAAGGACCATCTCCAGGAGGCACCTAGAGCTCCGAACAGGAATAGCAGAAGGCTATGGAAGTGGGTGAGGAGGCAGATTAGTCACCCATTCAGGAGGTTGTTTCTCTGCTTCCCCACTCGAAGTAGAAGACACACAACATCCAGGTAAGGGTTAACAAACAATGGAGGATGGAATCCCAAGGAAACTGAGTAGGCATGACTCCCAACATTCACATGTGAATTAGATCTTTCCTTTCCAAAGGTACTCTGCCATTGACAGGCTGCAACTATTTTTAGGACACAAATCTTAAGATGTCCGTGAGCCTAGAAGGAGCTTTCCAACCAAATACTGCTTATGTATATCTGAGAAAGTTGAGTCAGAAGCAGACAGCAGAGGATGTGACCAAGGCCAGAGGATGAAGGGAAAGAGGAAGAAGGAGTGTTTGGTGAAAACATAGGTTAAGAAGAGAGAAATCCTGTGGAGACCTGTGGTACCACACAGCAGCTCTACATTAAATCCTTCAGTGTCAATGTCACTAATAGAGTCCTTTCTCTGTGTCTTCTTTCAAGGATTGATCATTGGGCCCAGGCCCGTGGTTCCTAAACCACAGGCCTGTTTGGCCTGGTACAGCAGAACTGCTGCAGGAGGAGCCAGGCCAGAAGAGGCAGTGTATACAACCTTTTGTTACCTGTCAGCTACCTCCACCAACCAGGACTCCATCTTGGTAACCCCATCTCCTACAGAGTGTGAGTAATTAGCTCTCCACTCTTTGACATCATTGTTCCCAATTCACTAGTGCATGGACAGAGAAGTCATACACATAACCTTCCTGCTATGAAGAGACAGCCATCCCGACTCTGCAGTCCAGGTGAGAGAGTTACATTTCCCACCTGACTCATCATCTTCCCATGTTGTGGTCCCTGTTGCACCTGGCTCAAACAGTGGGACTCACAGTGTCAGTGTTTCCCAGCACTAAACATCCAAGACATAGTATGACATTGTAAGTAAAAGTCATGGCCAAGTGTGGAGTACCATGGTGTTTAGGGAGCTCATATCCTTTCTATGAGCTTCTTGGATTGGAATATTCTTCTAAGCAAGCAATGAACAATTTTCATGGCCTTCTTTATGAGGTCTTAGAAATGGTATAAATGGCAAGTCTCTGAAATCTGTTACCTCATTATTTATTTCCTGTCATTTTGAGATATCATTTGGTACTATAATATTCAGACTGACAATGTTTACAGCAGTGAACCTGAGGCATATGTCTGCTCATCTCCCCTCAAGGCACTTGCCACATTTCCTAAGGCAATGTGAGTAATGTGTTTCTGAGAGGCAAAATAACAGAATCCTTCAGGAACACCAAACAAGAGACCAAACTAGTTTCTTTTAACAACTCTAAAATACCAGGCCTCCTCTGCCTTGGAGACTAGGCTCACCGAAGAACATGGTCACGTATCATTTTAATCTAAACTTCCCAGTTCCACAGGATATTCATCATCACAGGAAATTGAGAATAACCAATGGTTTCTCCAGTTTGTAATTTTCTACAAAAAATTCCACAAATCAGAAAATATACTCATTCTTCAGCTACTTATACTTCTTTAACAGAGTTTCAACAGAGAATTGACCCCCACAAAAATATGCTTTTTGGACTATAATATACTCAAGAGAGTTATCATGAAATAAAAGACTATCCATCAGAACTTCCCTTCTTGTGGCAGGGTTGAGAGTTCACTAGACTAAATACTTGTTCTGAAACCATGAGATGAGCTCAGATCTAGTGAACAAACACTTGCACGGCAATGTGACCTACAATATCAGGCCAATACTGATAGAAGCAGACAGACCCTTTGGTAGCACCATGCAGATGGTCTAGCCACAGTTCTCACCTCCAGCTTCAGGACAAGTGTCTCAGAAAACAAGGTCAAGATAACACTTGAGACCCCTTACTGTTCACACATGAGCCGACACATGCGTATACTCCAGACATACAAATAAAGTCATACAACTGTACTTAGATAAATGCACTCAAGGGGTACGAAGAAGGGGAAATAGAGATCATTGATCTTTCACATCTTCACAATGATGGTCCTTATGTGTGAAATGTGTTTCTCAACCTGTTATCATCATGATTTTCATCCAACAGCATTCAAGTGGAAGGCTCATGCATAACTGTGCTTAACTTGATTTTTGTCTTATCAGGTGTGTCTTTCACAGAGCATGCATTGGCTGAAATCTATGAAGAACAGCAGGATAAACCCTTTCCCGTTGTCTGGCTTGGGAGTGCCATAGGACACCAGCTCTTAGCTTGTTGTAGGAGGCTTGCCCACAATGCCCCTGTGCTGTGAACTTTGTGTGTTCATTTATGCCCTGATGTGAAAACTCAAGCCATTTGGAGAAACTGGGGCAGTGTAACAATCTCCATAGTTTAGACAAGATTTCTCAGGTCTAACATGTAAATTCCTTTATGTTATTAAATGTTAACTTGATTTTTAAAAGAGCTCTTGTATATTTGATTGAAATATATACACATTACTTACAATATTGCTTAATAAAACATAAAACATCGGATGGAGAGATGGCTCAGTGGTTAAGAGCACTGATAGTTCTTTGAGAGATCCTGAGTTCAATTCCCAGCAACCACATGGTGACTCACAACCGTCTGTAATGGGATCTGAAGCCCTCTTCTGGTGTGTCTGAAGATATGGCAGTGTACTCACATACATAAAATGATTAAGTTAGTCTTAAAAAAACATAGAACTGCAATGTGTTCAGCTGCTGGCATCCCTTTCATTTTCATGAAGCTTATGTCACCATTATTGAATTGGAGAAAAATAAAAAGGGAAATATATTTCAGTACTACAACCTATACCACCTACAGACTTAGAGTAAGGTGGACTTTACATTTAAACTGAACTAGGAATCTCATGATCCAGCCACTTCTACTCTCCCCTCTCTGGCCAGTTGCATATCTACAGGTGCTACAACACAGTATAGAAAAATAACTTATTTCTGAACACATGGGCAGAGATTCCAATTGAGAGTGAATTGTGGAGTATGCTGTATCTCCTTTATTTTATAAGTGTAAAGACCAAGAATTGGTGTCTCCAAACTATGTCAGTGGAATAATCAAGGGAATCATCCTAATTTCATTCTGCTTTTTTATGACTTCTACCCAACAACAGGCCACTGCCTTCATTCAGACTGGATTGCACATGTTCTTTCCATTCAACAAACAGATAAAGAGCTTAAATGAACAACAACAACAACAACAAAACAAAATCTCACAGTATGTTGTGACTAGGGAACCATCCAGGTTAGAAGTGAAAGGATCCTTTCCTCATCTCTCAAACTTTTTCTTTCAGTCTTCAATTGTAGACTTTGTCGTAAGCCTGCAATCCTAATTAGGATCATTGCTGCTTGCTGTGACAAAAATCTATGGACAAAAGCAAGTTGGAGAGGCAAAGATTGTTTTGTTTTGTTTTGTTTTGTTTTATATTTGCTTACACATTCTGAGTCACAGTCTATTGAAGGAGCTCAAGGCAGGACCTCAGACTGGTTCTGCATCTAGAGTTGGATTCTTATGCGGAAGGCATGGAGGGATGCTGTTCACTGACTTGCTCCTCATGCTTTGCTCAGCCTGCTTTCTAATTGAACCCTGAGCCACAAGGCCAGGATAACATCTCTGGTGGTGACCTGGGTCATAATCTATCATCACTAATTTTAAAAGTGTCCTATAGGCTTCTCTACAGACTGAGCTTAATATATTTTGTCAACTGAGGTTCCCTTTTGTCAAATGACTTGTATGTGTCTAGTTGGCTCCATAAATGAGCCAGGAAAATTGCTAAAGGACATTTCACGTGAGCACAGACAATAGAAAAGATTATTGGTAAATGCAAAGAAAAAAGTCCATAGTGGTTTGGGGTATTAAAACTCACTTTCTACTTTGACTGTGGGAATTACAACAGTAATATAAATAAAATATGTATCACATATACTGAGGGTCATTATGACACGTGAATCTCTACACTAAATGACTATTATTTCATGCTAGGATTGAAGGTGCCATTTACTTTCACGGTTTCCCAGCAGGCCTATGCCCACACTATCCTAAGGAACTTCCTTGTGAAACACAGTTTACATCCCATCCCAACATCATATGCCTGGAGTCTCGGACCCACACCTCTCCTTCACAAGAATGCCAGAAGTCTGTGAACCAGGTTAAACTCTGTAGAACTGTCCCATGGCTTTGCTGAATCATCAGTTGCATGTTGAGTTTATTTCCAAACTCACTTTTAACTTTTCCTTTCTCCTTTCTTTGATTTTAATTCCTGATCATCTATCTATCTATCTATCTATCTATCTATCTATCTATCTATCTATCTATCTATCTATCTATCTATCTAATATCCTAATCAGAGATTGCCTTCCTTATGTCCTCCCAGAACTTCCTTCTCATCTTCCCTTCTGCCCATCCTCCAGTGCTCCTTTTGTCATCAGAATAGGGGAGGCCTTCCATGGATACAAACCTGCCTTGGGATATCAAGGTGCAGTTTGGACTAGGTGCAACTCTTCCTACATAAGGTAGCCTATAGGGGAAAAGGTTTCCAAAGGCAGCCAATAGAGGCAGAATCAGTCCCTGCCCCTTTTTTTTAGGAATCCCACATGAATACTGAGCTATATAATTGTTACATATTGCAAAGGGCCTAGATCAGTCCCGTGAATAAAAAAATCCCTGATCCTGTGGATAGATAAATCCTCCTTCAAAGCATAATTTGGGAAACCGTGACCCCAGAATACTGGTTAGCATGTCAGGGTTTGAAAAATGAACATTACAATAAATGGAAAGTTGCCACTTAGTATATCGGGATGGCTTCCCCTGAGGCCACTACACCCATCAAGGCCTTCATGTGGCCCTTAAAACAAAAGGAAAATGTTTTAAATGTTAAAAGAAGGGACACTGGAAGAATGAATGTCCTAAGTCTAAGGGCTTGGAATCCACCCTTTGTAAAACCATCTGTCCTTAATGATCGAACGTATTCTATTGGAAAAGCAATTATTGTTCTGTATATATGACATATATATATGGCATATATATAACAATTGCAAGCCCTCCCAGCCTTTATACTCCAAAAGAGGCAGCTCTCAGGCCCCACTATAAAAGGGAAAATCCATAGAACCTTGTGGGTTACTAAAATTTTGGAAAGTTCAACTCAATATAAAAATTGGGATCAAAATTCTCCTAAAGAAAAGATTTGGGGACCAAGGAGAAGAGTGCATCTTTGTGGTAGGGTCCAGTTTTTTCAAGGTGCTACACTTGGGTGCTTTCTGGGAAATCTGTTTCTCTCCTGGATACTCAGGCAAGGTATGGCGGTGGAGAGGAGAAGCCACACGCTTTCCTAGGAGCCTCTCCTCTTTCTGCTTTACAAACCTTGGGCTGATCTGGGTCGTCTGTGACTGTAAATTCACAGCCTTCTTCCTTTAGGCTGCATGGTGCTGTTGCCTCCATTCAGGGACTACATAAACATAAATTTCATTCCACCAAAGGAGGTTCTGACACTCAGGCTCTGTTTTCCTGTCCCTGGACAATTGCCCCTCAATGGCAACTGGCCTGGTAGGGAAAGCAAGTCGGGGACAGCCAGGAGTGGTAGAGACCTGAGTGGGCTGCAAGCGCAATGAGAACAGATTCTTGGTAGGTAGCTTCATGGAGACATCTAGTTTAATGGGGGCTGGGGGGAACTAAGGTCACTTCAACCTTTGAGGGTGGGTAGGGGCTTTCAGGGTGAATGTAAATCACTGATGGGGCCCAGAGTTCTGCAGAAGCCTCATTTCTGTGAAGAGAAATTCCAGGTGCTGCCAAAAATGTCCTTATAAGTGGAGAGGAAATTTAGTCCAGCTACCAGGCTACATGACTTCCTTCAGGGGACAAATTTGGGGATGGAGGACAAAGTGCATCAGGTCCCACAGGCCCTGGGGCAGGGGCATAGCAGTCCTACACATGCCAATCTCAGGAGATTTCCAGGGTTTGGACATGCCTCAACTTCTCTCTTGTTGTAGCTTGGTCTCTCCCAGTCCCACCACTTCCTGGCCCCCACAACTACTTCTTTTGTTTACAAAGGGGAGGTATCATCGTAGTGGTCAGCCTCTAGATTTGGAATGGTTTGGTACTGAACCAGAACCTGGTGCTCTCCTGTTTTATAAGGCACCCTCCCTCCATGAGGACGTGTGAGGTGGAGGCCATGCCTGGCCTAGCTTGTCCTGAAAGCCAGGTATTATATCTATACCAGATGACTTTGGTGCATCCCAATGGCTCCCATGAGAGTAGGGAAGAGTTAAAACAAGAAACTCTAAGGGCATCTTGGGTCATACCTGGTGAGTGTCATGTCTAAGGTCTGTATTAATGGTGCCTAAAGCCTCAACTGCCTCAGAAGGGAAAGCTCTCAGGGAGGAGGAGATTTTATCCCTCATAAGAGTTCAAAGAGAGACTGAAGGGTATTGGTGGGGAGGGAAACAATCAATGAATATTTTCCAAAAACCTTTGGAGGGAGGCAAGTGTTAAGGTTTGAGGGAAGGAAAGGGTGGGCTTAAGAGAACATATTGAGGTAAGGAAGTTTTCTATTCTCAAGAATGCAATGGGAAGAATAAGGTATATTGTGTGAGGAGCTATTTTAAATTGTAGGGAGGACAGGGAAGGTATTAACTGATTCTTAAGGTGGAGGGGGTGGAAAGGTCTCCCCATACTAAGATATCATCCATGATGAAAGCTATAGAAACATTGTCTAAGTAAGGCCTTATTGTTGTGGCAGCAGCTTCCTGTCTGGGGTGAGAGTGTTTGCCATCCTTCGTGGGAGGATTGTAATGCTGGCCCGAGTTGTTAATGGGGAGTATGGAGAATGACAAGCTTTGGCAATCTTGTGACTGGAGAGGGATTGAGAAAAAACAGTCTTTAATGTCTATTGCTAAGAGAAAGGAGACTGGTAGGAATGACAGAGACAAGGGGTAGCTCCTTTTGGGGGACCCTCAGACCCACATGGTTTTATTGATCACCTTAAGTCTTATATCAGTGTCCATCCTCTTGATTTCTTTTTGTAGCGAACATAGGGGTATTCATGGACTGTAGGAAGGGCAGAAATGATGATGCTGGAGTTGTTTTTAATCAGCTGTGTGAGCACTTTAAGTTTCTACCTTGATAGAAGCCATGGTTTAACCCAGATAGGCTTGTTGGAGAGCCAGTTGAGGCAGGGAGTATTATATTTAACAGGAGCCCTTAAAATTGGGGGTAACCTAGGGCTTTTAGAAAACTTTTTGTGAGTATAATAATTATTATTATTACCTCTCTGTAACTTTTTTTTCCCTTTGGCTGACTAGTGAGAGTAATTCCCAGAGCTCCAAGATATCTCTTTATAAAAGATTGGTAGTGATGTTGGCCACAAGAGGGCTTAGCTTGCCAGTTGACACAGCTGGACTCTCCCATAGACTTGTTTGGTGGTAAAGGCATGAGGGCAATGACCTATGCCTTGAAGTTGAAGCCAGGGAATTAGCTTTCAGTCTGTGGCACCTCTTGTTGTCTTAGAATTGTTTTATTTGCGCTAGTATCAGTGAGGCATTTAAAAAGTTTGTCACCAATGTTTATGGTTATCTTTGGATGGGAGTCTTCAGAGATGATGGAAACCCATAAAGCCTCTATGAGAGCTATTTTCCCGCTTACTGTCTGAGGACTGAGGGCTGCCCCACTTTAAGTCTTAAAGGTTCTAGTGGTTGTTGCTCCAGAAAAGATTCAAAGGCAAAATCTTTTTCAATATTTGGGACCTCTATTATAGCCTAAACATATTGTGGCACAGACAATTCAAGTAAGCAAAGATAATTTATGTACTTTAAATGATTTAATGTTTGGAGGTATTGATCGGCTAAGAACTCATCTTAAACTTACCACAGAAAACTTAAACCTCTGTTTTATATTCTCAAGGGGGATGCAAATCCTAATTCCCCTGGACAATAAACTGATGAGGGACAAATAGCTTTGCAGAAAGTAGATGAAGCTATTAACCAACAATAGATACATTATATAGACTATGATCAATTGTTGGCTGTTTCACAGCAGCCCTTTGGCAAAAAGGACCATTAATGTGGATTCGTCTTTCTTCATCTCCAAGCAAAGTTTGAACACTCTATATTATGAAGCTGTTCCTGTGTTAATTCAGAATTGTAGGATAGAATCATGAAAGTATTTTGGAAAGAATGTCTTAAGAACCCGATGAAATGTTTATCCCTTATTCCAAACAACAATTAAATTGGTTATTGCAGAATACTGAAATTTGGTTTATTGCATGGCAAACTTTTTAAGCAAATATTATAATCATTATCCAAAAGCCAAGCTGTTAGAATTTGCCTCTCTACATAATTTTTTATTTCCTGTAAATTTATGCATGCAGCTGATAAAGCATGCATTTACTGTATTTATAAACATCTCATCTAACAGGAGAGAAACATATGTGATTGGATCACTTGTTTATTCTCTTGAGTTCCCCCCACCCCCGAGCTGGAGAGATGGCTCAGTGGTTAAGAGCACTAACTGCTTTTCTAGAGTTCCCCCCACCCTGCTTCACAAATAATTGAATTATGTGCTGTAGCTTCTGCCTTTGAAATGCTAAAAAAAAAAAAAATCAAACTTTTAATTTGTATACTGATAGCCACTATACAGCTCATGGTTTATGATTGCTTGAAATTGTTCCTTTTTCAGATACTGCTAATTCTTAAATTTTACAGTTATTTATACAAATACAGCTTTTTATTTTTGACTTCGAGACAGGGTTTCTCTATGTAGCCCTGGCTGTCCTGCAACTCACTCTGTAGACCAGGCTGGCCTCAAATTCAGAAATCCACCTGCCTCTGCCTCCCAAGAGCTGGGATTAAAGGTGTGCTCCACCACTGCCCATTAAATACAGCTTAGTTTAAGAAACATGTACTGTTCCTTACTTCATAGGACATTTAAGAGCTCATACGAGATTGCCTGGACCTCTGGGTAATACCACAGCAGATTTGTATACTAGGCAGATTATAAATCTTATACAGGAACAATTGGCCATACAATTTCATTCTTTACATCATCAAAACAGTAATAGCTTGAGACAACAATTTGGTATTTCTAGAGAATGTGCACATCAAATTGTAAAGACTTGTTGTCAGTGTCCTCAGTTTCTTCCTGTACCACAGAATGGTATTAATCCTCAAGGACTCATGCCTAATCAATGACTGCAAATGGATGGTACCCATATTTCCTTATTAGCCTAAAGGACAAGGCATTGTGGAACTTTATGTAACTTTGCAACAATATCTTCATAAAAAAACAAGAAAGGGGGAATTATATATCCATACACAACAAAATTATTTAAATCATGCTTTTTGTTTTTAATTTTAAAATTTGGATGGGAAGCAACTTTCTGAATATGGGAGGACCAGCTACTGACACTTCTGCCCTGGTTTTGTGAGGAAAAATATGAACTCTTTAGAACGGCAAAAGATCCAGATATAGAAAGGATAGAAACCTCTATTTCCCATTTGCAAGAATCTCTAACCTCCTTGTCTGAGGTCGTCCTTCAAAACAGGAGAGGACTTGATCTTTTATTCCTTCAACAGAGAGGACTGTGTACAGCCTCTGTAACATTCCATGAGGAATGTTACTTTTACATTGATCATTCAGGAATAGTAAAGGATTCTGTGGCTAAAGTTTGAGAAGGACTAGCCTGAAGGAAAAGAGAAAAAGGCCACCTAGCTGCCTGTGTGGGAGTATGGAAAACAAATCTTGTGCCCCCATCCAGCTATTGATACTACTCATTTAAAAAACAAAAAAGGGGGTACTGTGCACTTTCCAGCCTTGAGCAGGCTAAACAGACCTTGAATGTTGCTACAATGGGCTTAACAACCTAGGTGGAGTCATCCAGGTGAAGTCATCACATTGCTACACCTGCAATTTCCTACAGGAACATAGAAGAACAGGCTGCCCCCTGAGATTGCTTTGCAAAATGATCCAGCTGAAACAAAGGATGGGCCTGTGGACTTTCCCTATGTAAACACAGTGCTGAATATTAAACTTGGAGTCTTGATCAGAACCTTCTCTTGGCTTCAACCTTCTCTTGCCTTCTGTCTTTTTCATTTCCAGCCCCTCTTTCAGGTAAACCCAGTTTGACCATGGCTGCTGGATGACTATATTTCATGAATTTTTAGACTTTGTTTTTTTTCTGTTGTTTTTGTAATCCAGCTATAATCCATGGTGGTGTGATAGGATACAAAGAGTTATTTCAATTTTCCTGTATTTGTTGAAACTTGGTTTGTGCCTGAGTATATGATCAGTTTTGGAGAAGATTCCATGAGGTGCTGAAAAGAAGATATATTTTATTGTGTTAGGGTGAAATGTTTCATCTGGTAGGTCCATTTGAATCATAACATCTGCTAGCTCCATTCTTTCTCTATTTAGTTTCTGTCTGGATGACCTGTAAATGTTGGTAAGTATGGGATATTTAAGTCTCCACTATCGATGAATGAGGTTCTATGAGTGGCTCAAGCTTTACTATTGTTTCTTTTCAAATGAGTGTGGTTTTCTATGACTTTGTCAAAACTAATTTTTCTGTACCTTTGAGTTGGGATTCTTGTACTTCTTCTAGTTCTAATTATTAAGTTTGGTTGTTTAATAATATTTGTATCTTCTAGATATGTTGTATCAGGGATATTTTAGGTTTTACACTTTCTTTTCTTTTTTTATTGGATATATTTTTATTTACATTTCTTTCCCCTTTCCTGGTTCCCCACCTCCCCCAAAGGTCCCACATGCCCTTTTCTCTCCCCCTGTTCCCCCATCCACACCTTCCCACTTCCTTGTTCTGGTATTCCCCTACACTGCTGCATTGGGCCTTTCCAGCACCAGGGTCCACTCTTTCCTTCTTCTCAGACAGCATTTGGTA
>BDUI01049478.1:5169-20151 GCA_002335545.1 Apodemus speciosus | reverse complement strand
TGTGTGTGTATATATATATGTGTGTGTGTATATATATGTGTGTGTGTATATATATGTGTGTGTGTGTGTGTGTGTGCTTAGATATGCACACATTATATTGGCACCTCTTAAATGCTAAGTACCCATTGCATAATGCTAAGGGCATCCATATTCACAAACATTTTACATTTCAATTTTGCCCTGCACAGAAGTATTTAGTTATAATTAGAATACAAAGAATAAGGACACTGCTTTAGCCACTTCAAAAGAACATGTCCTTTCAAGATGTGGATTTAAAGAAAAAGGCGAAAGCAGTAAGTGATGATAATTTGTGGACTACTTCGTTCAAATTTCATATTTCCTATGAACAAGATGAACRCCTGGAGGATGGGATGTTTGGGCTGAGAACAGGGTGCTGCCAACGAGGGTTGTACTCTTTGTTGAAGCCTGGGTGTCTCTCCTAAGGATGGGGTGTCTCTGCAGAGGGCAKGGTGTTTCTTTTGAGGGCAGAGTGTCTCTTTCCGATATTTTTGGTGCATTTCAAGTTTATTTGGAGTGTTTGTTGGGATTTAGAGTTTGAATTCCCATCCCAGCAGATTCTGACTCAGAAAGTTAGAGATATAGCTCAAGGATTGCTAACAAGTCCCAGAAATCGTTCTGATCCTAACTTGATATGTTGGTCTAGGATACTTTCTACAGGTTTTAGATGCTYTTTGCCTTCACAGATTTTGTTTAATTTTTCATTGTTATTAAATTTCTTTCATACAATATATTTTGATCATATTTTCCCTTCCCTAAGACCTCMCAGACACTACCCATCTCTCTATCTATCCAATCTCATCACTCTCTCTTTTTCTCTGTGTCCCTTGTACCTGTCTAGTATGCAAAGTCTTTGTCCTTGGATATAATACCATGGAACAAGTCTGAAACAAGCTTCTGTGAGAATGGACTGTCAGACCCAGAGAACTTCAGTAAAATGAAATTTTACAGGCTGGAGAGATGGCTCAGAGGTTAAGAACACTGACTGCTCTTCCAAAAGTCCTGAGTTCAATTCCCAGCAACCGCATGGTGGTTCACAACCATCTGTAATGGAATCTGATGCCTTCTTTTGGTGTGTCTGAAGATAGCTACAGTGTACACATAAAATAAATAAATCTTTTTTTTAAAAAAAAAGATGATATTTTACACACCCATGGTGTGTCATTTCTAAATTCTCCAAGGAACTGAAACACTTCAGCATCTACAGAGCTTTGTGTACACAACATTGCTACCTTCATCATTCTTGTTTTATGAGCAGTAAGCTTAAGGAAATGAAGAGAYTTGTGTGCTGTTTATGCTGGGAGACCTGAGATRGCTAGTGGATGACTGTAGGCACTCTCTGGTTGGAGTTCTGAAGGATCCAGTCACTCAGCTTCTGAGGTACTAACCTGGTAACTAATGTTCTGGGTTTTGGTCCAGCATAAAACTGTACCCTGCAGCCAATCTCTGAGTATCAAGCCATTCTCCACCCTCTGAGTCCTATAATGACAACTTCTCTTAAGCCCATTTCCTTTCYATCCAGCACCTTGCTGCATAAACCAGCAACCTCTACTCTGTACTATTTGTCCTGCAAAGAACCAGAACACCACTCTTCCCAGCATGTATTAGAAACAGATAAGAAGGGAGAGCAAGGAAAGAACGGGCAGGCATAAAAGTTTTCATTTCTGATTGTGCAAGCCAACTCACTCTCTGTGCACCCATGCTATGTGTAAGGCAATGATAGTCACCAAGCATGTATGGTTAATCACTCTTAGAACCCAATAATTGTRGGTAATGATTTTATGGGTATWTATTTTATGAGTGTGAAAGCACCAAATTCATGCTACATATTAAGGGCTTAGTCCTATTTGGATATTAAAGGTGGCCTTTCCCATAGAGGTTCTCAAAATGTCATAGGCAGAAATACTTCTGTTCCTGGAAGAAGTGTGAGAAGGGATAAGGAAGATATCTTGGGAACAGCAACAATCTCAACACCAGGACAAAGAAACCATGAATACTGTTTGGGCACAGCTCAGCAAACTGTCATACACACCAGAATCCCACTTCCCAAGAAACAAGAGAACTTGTTAGTGACTACCTTTAGGGCTATTTTCTAGCCCAAGAAACAGATCTCATTAAAAAGCCTCACATAAGCCTATAGTGTCTTTACCTGAAAATCTCACCTGTTTCCTTCTAAAAGAGGTTAATCCCAGCACTTGGGAGGCAGAGGCAGGTGGATTTCTGAGTTCGAGGCCAGGTTGGTCTACAGAGTGAGTTCCATGACAGCCGGAGCTACACAGAGAAACCCTGTCTCGAGAAACCAAAAAAAATAAATAAATAAATAAATAAATAGGAGGTTACTGCATGGCAGAATGGGTGGAAGGAAGCAAAGACTCTGGTTAAAAGATGCCAAACTACAGTGAGACAATAGCAGTGAGATCCTGTACTCCACTGCAGTCAGATGACTATGGCTCCCAACAGCCTGCTGCACAGCTTATGAAGAACTAGAGAGGTTCRGCGAYCCCCATTGTGAMGGAGTGGTGAAGAGAAGAGCATGCCATTTCTCTGCTTTGTCCTTGCAAAGTGTATCCAAGAACTGGATTACTGGACACTCAAAAATATGTCCTCTGATCTTCTCTCTCTCTCTCTCTCTCTCTCTCTCTCTCTCTCTCTCTCTCTCTCTCTCTCTCTGTCTCTCACACACACACACACACAATTTAAAAAAATATAATAAAGACATTCAGTTTGTCCTGCCAACTATGCTATGTATTGCAGATGGAAGAGTGAGTTGATGCATTCTGTCTTTGCTGTATTTCTGCAGGGAAAATAGACAGACAAGTAATTACCATATACCTGATGGTCTTAGATCCAAAGGCCAGCATCTCTAGGCTCTGTCTTGCACATAATCAATGTGTGCTGAGGGTCTCACCCAGATGACATCTCTCTCTTTCCCTCTCTCCCTCTCTCTCTTGAGCATGCACTGGAGCACTCATGACTTATTTGCTCAGGGGAGGGGGTCATGTCTCCTTGCCCCTTGGCATAATTCCAGTCTTGTAGAGCAAGGCCAGCTATTACGGCAGGCTATGGTAGCAGTCTATACAGGCTACCCCCAAACTTACTGAAGGTGGCATTGAACTTTGTTTTCTTCTAGCTCTACATTACTGGTGCCAGATCACTGGTATACACCAGCATGCCTGCTTTTATGTGGTAGTGAGGCTCAAACCCACTGTGCATGCTAAGCAAGCACTTTACCTACTAAGACCCTCTACCAGCCCCTAATTCTTTAACTCCAAACTTTGACATGTAGATGTGGTGGGTGGCTGAGCTTCCATTTCTTACTGGCCATGTTCTCAAAGACCTTTGGATTTGGACCCCCTTCCCCCTTTCCGAAAAGGAGGACAGGGATGGAGAGGATTAAAGTTATCTTAAGTACTGGTGAGAATTTCAAAGGCCAATAAGGAGTTGAGGAAAAAACGCTAAAGGCTCTGGATGATCAAAAAATTGTTTTTTTTTTCCCCTCAAATTTTCAAGTGAAATTTGTTATTCTCTAAAGAATACTGAAAACATGATAATTTATCCAGTTATGGTTGGTGAAAGGGGAATCTTCCAGAGGCCAGAGGGCTTTCTTCCCTCTTTACGTAAAGGCACAGCAGTGGAAAAGAGCTGAGTCACAGGGACATCTGGAAGCTTTCTTTCTTTTCTTTCTCTTCTTCCTTTTCTCCTTCTTCTTGTGTGGTGTGGTGTGTGTGTGTGTGTGTGTGTGTGTGTGTGTGTGTACTGATGGGAAGCTTGGCCCTTACTACAAGGTTAATTTCCTTGGGAAGAACCATAGCTGGTTCGACTTCCTATCACACTCGCCAGAAAACTCTGCAGTCTACCATCCTCCAGGCAAAACTCATTTACATTTTTATCTCCCTACAGTCGGGTATGAAATTCCAGCGGTCATGTTCAGGCATAGCTTAACATAAGAGTCACCTCCGTGAGCAACGGCTTAATTTTCAGTGACATTTTGAGTCTGCAGATCTGGGCTGGTAGAGACTTCTCTACTGTGACACGTTCATTCTAGTGAGGAAAATTTAGTGTTTGAGGTACTGATTTGAAAACTCAAAGTGGTTTTCATTCCATGGGATTCCTCTATCCAGGCAAAGAGGGTGACTTCTCTCCTCCTCCTTGGAGCTATGCCAAAAAGAGGCGGAAAGAACTGTGCATATTCCCTTGTTGGAGATGGTTTGTAATGTGTGGGATGGAGGTAAGTCCATGTGGGAACTGGTGAACTTATCCTGAGGGCCCAGCTCTGCCTCTCATTTGCCATAGGATTAACCCCTCCACTGCCACTGCCTGGGGGCGGGGGAGGGGGGAGTATACTATATTGCCCGCCCCCCCCCATTGACTTATATGAAGATTAGTGTCAAAGTGATGGTTATTATCAGTAGGCAAACTGACCAGGGATAGATTTGGCCCGATTCACCCGGGGTTATTCTAATTTCTGCATTGAGATGAGGTGGCCCCATGAAGACCCATCCATTCAGTATGTGCTTACACAGTTCTTACTGCTTCACAGGTCCGGGTCACTGGGTAAAATGCACTAGAAAGCAAGACTTCACAAGTAAAATAAATCCCTGAGAGGAAGAGAGGCTAGACCTAAAACAAAAGAGACACATATTTGACTGTTTAATGTGTACTGGATCCAGTGGGCAATACAGCCAGCAATGGCTTTAGAAGCTATGGTCTGGGGCTAGAAGGAGAGCTTCTTCGGAAGTACTTTACTCACAAGCCTGTGGATCTGAGTTTGATGCCAGCACCCATGAAAAATAGTGAGGCCTCCTGGTATACTTATGAGCTCTGGGAAGCAGCAACAAGATGATCCCTGGGACTTGTTGCCTGGCCAGCCAGACCTACTTGGCAAGTTTCAGGTCATGGAGAGACCCTGTATCAACAAATGAGGTAGTCAGAACTTCCGGGACAACACCTAAGGTTTTCTTAACRTACAGATGTACAAATACACACATTCACAATCACACACACAAACACACATACTCGCACACAGTTAAAGTCTCTACTCATACTTGAAGAGTAAGTGTGCCTTCCCTCTTCTCAAAGGGTCCAGGACCCCAATCTTTGCAGGAAACCACAGGGTGGAGGCACTACCTTTCAAAAAGTTTTACTATAGACTTGTAATTCTTATTTTACAAGCCTCAGGAGGAGGCTTAGTGGACTCTGGGAACTTTTCTAGAGCCGCAGAACAAAAGGTGGCAGGTGTTAGGGTCAACTGTCACATAGGTTTGGTGTGAAATCACACTCTTTCCCCTAATTCCAGGTGGCTTCTGCRGTATGAGGAAGTTAGGAAGGCGTTGAGGGCTGGGGTCTGGAAGAGTTGGCCAGGTGCTTAAGAACTTCACCTGAGTGACTAAAGGGCTCATGAATGACAAAGTGGACAAAAGGTCACAGAGGCAGGAAGTTGTGGACCAGACAGACCCCTTAAAGCCAGAGGTTTTAGCATCAAGACTCTGATCTCAGTGAACACACACTGCTCTACTAGGCTTAAAACCAAGATAGACTGGAACGTTTGTTCTGACGTGGCCTTTGGGGAAGGAAGGAGCTGGAATGACTCTTGCTGCTTCCTGGTGGGATCTGGACAGAACCTTGCTATTTCTACACATGTTGGATATGTTTGTTGCAAATTTTTCCACATCATTGGGGCCTTCCTCTCGGCCACAACCGATAGGAATCATAACCTTAACACTTGTGAAAATGCACAAATGTTGTCTTTCTGGGTTAGGTATAAATAGAAATGTTTCTCTTTTACTAGTTTCCCTGGCTTGATCCAAACACTGCCCAACCCCCAAACTCTATGCAGAATAGCTGACATTCTTCCTTCCCTCTTAGAGGGCAGATTAGCACCACCTGTCTTGGCTAACATTCATGGGATTCAGCAGGAAAACTAGTATTAGGGAGGGAAACCTCCCTGAATGTGGCATTTTAGGATTATTTCTTTGGTTGCGAAAGCGCTACCTTTGTATTCAAAGGTGATGAGACATTTTTCTGGCTAGGAACAGAGTTGTCCCAGTGAGGTGTCAAGTTCAAAGGAGACCCTGAAAAGATCTAAGCCCGATTTGAGCCAAAGCCTTGGGAGGGAGGTGAGAGATGGGAGGCAAGGCTTGCCTACATTTTCGACTTACTGTTACAGGGCGGGGAGGATTGTGGTCATCCCCTTGCTGAGCCATTCCACCCCTTCTTCTGTGCAAGGTATTAATGTAGGCCCTCCTTCCAACTGGCTCTATGCCAGCTAGCTGGAGCGGTTCAATGGCTTCCTCTGTGAGGCAGTGTCAGGGAAAGTAGCAAGTGTCTCCAGGTTCAAAGGGCTTCGAGGTGGGTGTGCTGGATTTGAGGTTCAGAATGGAGGGCATCACTGGCTGCTTGTTTAACCTTTTGCTGTCTGTGGTTTTCCTTTTTCTGAACCGGTGATAGCAGAGTGCTTCCGCAGGCGTGTTGAGAAGATTACCGAGTTAATGTTTGGTGAAGGGCTTTGAGATTCGATGAAAGGTGTTCCAGGACAATCACACTCACCCATTGTTCTTCCCTGGTGCCTTTCTTGCAGGGAGCTCAGTCTGCTTGACAAAAACCATTTCATTAATCCTCACAGCATCCCTTTAGCGATTATTATCCCCTGTTCTCAATATCAGAAATCTGGAACTCAACACGGGAAGCCAAGTGTCATGGCTAAAGTGACCTAGCAGGTCACTGGTAAAATCAACAGTGGGATTCAGCCCCCGTCCATGCCTCCCATTGATTCACTCATTGGTCAAATATTTGTCCACAATTATAAGCCAGATTCTGGAACTATTGAGCAGAAAGAATATTTTGGGAAATTAAGTAACGTGCATTCTCAGTCACTGAAGGGATGGAGTCYGAGTCCTTGAGTTAGTAGATAAACAATATAACAGACATTCTATCACAAAGGACAATGATAAGAGCCAGTATAAGTCCAATATAGTCAAAAGAAGGGAAACACAGACAAACAAAACCCTCACCAAATAAGTAACCCAGGTTGACAAAGGATGTCATATGAATGAATGAGCATCTATTTGAAAGAGGAGTTTACCAGTTCACCAGCAGAAAACAAACATGCCGAAGAGGAATCTGGGGCTAGAGATGCACCTGGCATGGTGAGAGCAGAGCGGAGCTTCTGAGTAGACAAAGCAGCCTCAGCAACATGAGGTAACTGAGCAGCCTCAGAGGTTGCTCAAGGAGAAGGAATGTGGTCACCTTTACAAGGAGTGTGCTCTTATCGGAAGTTGGACTGGTTAACAGTTGCAACTTCCCTGGAGCCAAATGCATCCTGCAAACAGCAAGTGGAAGATCCCACACAGAGCAATTTGTAAATGGTAAGCTTCGTCCTTTCTGAAGAGTGTGAGGCAATCTTGCACCTTTCTGTTGTATCACAAAGGACTCATGTTTCTTTGCCTGGAGAATCTACCAGCCCATTTGTCACTTAGAGGCCATGTTGGTTATCAGATCAGCTATCAGGATATTACCACACTTGTGTTGAAATATGTTATTTATTTAATTTTATTTAATATACTACTCGAACTCAGAGTGGTGGCCTTGGCCATTTTCATACATCAAACAGAACTATACAATCTTTCCTTCAAGTATCATTACTAGAAGTGTAAATCCAGTCAAATGCGTTGACAGACTTGTATACCTTCACTATAGTATCTTAGCTGTTATTGTTCATCTCTTGTCATGCCTGCTTCAGAAAATAACATTTGCCACCACACACACAATGCACAGAGTCCATGACTCTCCTTGACTTCAGACATCAAGCAGAGGATAGGCCTTATATCATATTCCCTGTAAATACAGTTTTCTGATAGTTGATTATTACAAGTCTGTGTATAGAAAGACCTGCCCAAAGTCAAAAACACAGCTCCCTGACAGATTCTAACCAGTCATTGGGCCATTTTCCTCTGGATGATTTACTCTGTCTTTGTGTTGTTGTTGTTGTTGTTGTTGTTGTTGTTATTGTTGTTGTTGCGGATTAGATCCTAGGGTCTTCAACATGCTAGGCAAGTGTTTTTCCAGTGAGCTTTGCCCCAGCTCTCTTTTCTGCTTCCTATTTTGAGGCAGAGTCTCACTAAATTTTGCAGGCTGGCCTTGAGTTCACTCTGTGGCCCAGACAGGTCTTGAACATGCAATCCTCCTGCCTCCCATGGAGCTGGAATTACAGGCCTGTGCCAGAAGGTCCAGATCTCCTAAGTAGTTTTAAGACTCAGAGCCGCAGTGTTGTTTTGAAATTCTACAGGGAAATGTCAAGAAAACAGCTGTAATCATGCTCTTTCATGGCTACGATGTTTCTTCGTTTTAAGAAGCACAGAACTGTCTTGTTACAATCAAATGATCTATAACACAGCTTTTCAATGATGGTGCTGTGACTGCCACTCTTCTACTTTGAAATCCATCAGGCAAAGTGGTTGGGCCTCCATCAATGACTCACTATAACAGAAAGTGAGCCTTTGTTATGCCGTTTGTTCCTTATTCTTCAAATTAGATACAAGAGAATGATCTTCAGTGAAAATGAGTGTGGTTTTGTTTTTATTTCCTATGATGAAACATTCTGTGATTAGACATATTTATTTTTATTTTTACTCATGCTTCTAACCATGAAGTCTATTTTAAGAATGGGTTCCTGATCACTTGTATTTCTTTTTCTCTTTTCTTTCTTTTCTTTTCCTTTTTTTCCTTGTCAAAATCTTTTAAATTTCTGTAAGGAAAAATTGGAAGAGTCATTTTGCTGTGTTAGAGGCTCTAAAATGTTTTTGGGTGTGAATGGGTGTGGAGCTCTAGGCTGCTTGTGGAATAAAAGAAGAAGGCCCAGTTGGAGCTGGAACCATACCTGATCTGGACCTGACTTGACTTTCGCCATTCAGCGAAGGTAATGAGCTAGAAAAGGCACTGATTCAAATTAGTCTACAAAATTTAAATCCTGACATGTGACCATTTAAACAAGGCTGTGTTTTAGTCAGTCAATCAATCAATCAATTTATTTATGAGTGTGTATGTGTATGTGCATGTGCATGTGCATGTGTATGTGTATGTGTATGCCAGAGGACAACTTGTGTGAGTTAGTTCTCTCCCTCTTCTATGTAAGCCTCAGAGATTAAACTCAGATTGTCAGGCTGGACAACAGGGGACTTTAACAGTTAACAATCTCCCAAGACCCTTCTGTACCTTTTGGTATGTGAGAAAAGCTGCTTGACCATTATCTATTAGCTTATTGAAAGTGAATGTTTTCTGAGCAACACTTGCTATACCAAGCTTGTCCTTACATATGGTGAAGTGTGTCAGCTAGGATAGGTCAGGTTATGCTGCAGTGTGAAACATGTCTAGGTAGCATTATCTTCAGTAGGAGAAGTTTTATTCTAACTCCCACATAGCTCATGGCATGTCTGAGAGACCTTGCAGAGTGCATTGTGGAGGGTACAGAGATGAGGTTTCCCTTTCTTGCAGTGTAATCCACATCCGCAATTGCTTGCTGAAATGGAGAAAGAAAATTCAAGTGGTGGCGACTGAAAGCTTTCTCAAATTCTGACTCTTCCTATCTCTTATCGTTTCATTGACCAAAGCAGGTCACATATTCATTTCCAGTTTTAAGGAGATGGGAATTACAATCCTTGTGCATGACCACAAGTTGGGAATCAGCAAAGACTTTAAAGTATACTACTCATAGACAGTTAATATTTTTTCTTTGTTAAGAAAAACTCACATTATTACCACTTCTAAAATATGCCTCTTAATATTGAAAATCAAGTAATCTATTATCTGCAGTGTTGTTGGAGATCAATACTACTGTTGTTGATATGCCCCATGATATGAAATTATTAGTTGGTTAGTTTTCCTTTGTCTAATTGTAAATGTTTTAAAGTTAGGATTGGATTTTCTTCTTTCTCCTTTCTCACATGGAAGGGATAACACAGGTGCTTCTAAAATTTTCACATTGCTATGACATTCATCTTTATTTAGTTATTGTACACATGTGTGCATGTGTGTGGACATCAGAAGACAGTTTGAAGGGGTCAGTTCTCTCCTGCCATCATGTACAATCTGGGTTTAAAACTCAAATCATAAGCCTTGGTGTCCAGTGCCTTTTCCTACTAAGCCATCCTGCTTTCTCCAATAATTTTAATATCGCGCACATTCATAAAAAGAGCTAGAAAATCTGAATTTAGTCTTCTCCAAAGAGAAGTGGGGAAATCCCATTTTTAATCCCTTAGAAAAATCTTTAAAATTTTTCCATAGTTGGACTTCCAGTATATTTTCCAAATTGTATATTAAGAAAAAGCAAAATATCAAGTGTCATTTTGGAAAGCTTTTTAAAAAATTTTGGCAAGAACTTGGTCAGTATGAAGTTCCTTCCGTTTGATGAGATGGGTGGATCTACATTAAGTTTCCATTTTGCAAATGAGTTCAGCTAACCAACTATCAGAAACCCCACTTTCTGTGAAGAATATGTTCTAACTCATTGTTTCTTGAAAATCAGGAATGAATTATTATTTGAATCGTAGTTAGATGTATTAAACCTATGAAATAGTTGATGGGTTAAAAAAACACCCTTAAGATTTAGCCCATTTTTTTTTCTTTAAATTCAACTCCACATATCTACTCATTCTCTTTAATATATTTCAAGCAGCTCTTTTTCTTTTTTGGCAAGTATGTCTGAGAGTGTTCAGTATATCCACTTACTTTGGTGTCTACAATAGTCCCTCATAGGCTTTGTATGAAACACTTCCTATAGTTTACCTGTCAGCAGTTCCTAAGCAACTCTAAGGGGCAAAGCCAGAAGCCTTAAAATACAAGAAAGCCAGCCTAAAATTCCTTAAAACTGGGCTGGAGAGATGGCTTGGTGATTAAGAGCACTGACTGCTCTTTTGAAGGTCCTGAGTTCAAATCCCAGCAACCACATGGTGACTCACAACCATCCATAATGAGATCTGACACCCTCTTCTGAGTGTCTGAAGACAGCTACCGTGTACTTACATATAATAAATAAATAAATCTTTTTTAAAAAAAAACATTCTTAACTATAGGTTATCCAAAGGCGGCCACAGTTGCTGTCCTTGGAGCAGGAATAAAAGTGATAGGGAGTGGGATCTCAAGCAGTCAAAAGCAGCCACAGTCTCTAGCCTGCAGGAGCCRCCTTAGGGCACCTTAATTTTACTAACAGCTTTGGCAAAGTCAGTTTTCAGAGTTGATGTCACGGTTGGGGGTTGGCGGGGATTGGGGGAGGGGAGGAGAAAGAGATGTTGTAAAAAAAAAAAAAAAAACGAGAAAAGGCTTAACAGTCAGGGCCTCAAAATTGTTTCACCGTGTTTGCTTATTAAACACACCATTTACTTTCGTGAACTAGGGTACACGTGAGAAGAGGGTTCTGAGGTGAGCCGTCCGTCTGTCTTTCCAGAGGAGCTACCTTTTGGTTCACTTCTCCACAGTGTGTGTAGTGTGTCCACAGTGGAGCCATGGAGTGGTCCTTCTTCATAGTTTCCTGGATTGGGCTGGCTAAGCTACCATGCTGAGCTGGGTCATATGTAAATTTTCACTCTTTCTATTTTTTTTTTTTAAAGCTAAATGCATTTACATAACGTGCGATGTTTGTGTTGGTGTCTAAATTAGATCCTGACTCTGGGCTGCCCTCTTTTCCTTCCTCTAGGTTCCCAGGTGGCTGCAACACAGCAAACTTTGAGATTTCAGACTCCCAGCGCTCATCTTCCCAATGATCCATCCCAGGAAGGTGATTTTCATGCAATAATTTTCTGCGAGGAGTTTTAACCTCTTTTGGCGCTTTTCTATTATTTCTTTGTCCTTACTGGTGGTTACACCAGCTCCCAGCTTAATATCATTTGCACATTTCATTAATATGTGGCTTACTCCCTCTTCGAGATCCTTAATAAAGATGTTAAATTAGATTGTATCTGACATTGACCCCTGGGGCACAGCAATGCTTTAACGATATCCCCGTTTCCCTGTCTATTGAGTTCTTGCAGAATGCACGAGACGCAGCTTCGACCTGGGATAAATCTTCAATTTGAATTCTCAGGCAGAAGTCAAGTCATGTGGTTTGGGATAACTTGACATTGCCAGAGCACACTTGTACTCGCTATGAAGTCATATTTTAGCAATTAAGTTCAAGTTTGCCAGAATGATATGTCGGATTGCCAATCTGCTGACAATTACGGGAGATCGTCTCTCTGTCCGGCTCAATGTACTTCCATCAGACTGAAAAGGGCCTTGTTGTATAAAATGAAACCCGGCTTTTTTCATTTCTAGCCTAGAATCACCTTTCACCAGCTTTGAAGCAGCATGCGTCTTCTGTGTTTCAGTGAGGATTTTTTTTTTTTTTTAAGAAACGGTTGAATCAACACACCAAGGGAGACGCGCTCGAAGGAAGCGTACCAGGTGCCCAGTGAGAATCTGGATGTACAACCAGTGTTCAACTTTATAAAATTTACAAGTTCTCCTTCCAAATTGGAAACGTTTATTACTTTTTTTTTTTTTTTTTAACAGAGAGGGTATAATACCATATGATGCTATTGGCATGAAATTATTTAATTCTTTCCCAGTATTTGGTGAAATCAGAGGAGTCTACGTCTTTATTTCAGAAACAAATTTTCCTTAATTAAGTTAAAGAATAATGCCTTCAAAAAATAGGTGGTGTTACCAGATCATTCCAAATGATCAAATACAACCAACTTCTCTTTCTATATACTTTGAGACAGGATTTTTTTCTTTTTTTTTTTTAAGCTTTGGGGAGGTTTTTTGTTTTTCTTTGTCTGTTCCTAGGCACACAGATCACAATATTTCTAAAAGAAGGAAGTTATTGGAGACTCAAACACACACACACACACACACACACACACACACACACACACACACGAAAAGCAGGATTTGGAAGTGGACTCGATAATATCGTGTTGCAGAACGATAAGCTCTGCGGAAAGCACCTTTCCATCCATTGGAGAAAGTTACGCTGCTCTGTGATGATTTTTTTTTCCAGACGTGTGGCGACTGACGCTTGTGTCTTGGGACGCAGTTTTTACCCCACTGTTGTACTATGTTGGGAGACCTGGATTCCAGAACATTCGAATGGATCTCTTATTGCCCCTTGTTTGCCCCTTGCGTGCCTCCCTTTCACCCCACCACCATGAGGCAGGATGAACTTCGTCTGCATGGAGAAGGGTACTGGTCCCACAGGCAGCAAAACCAAAGAGTCGACCAGACCTGTGTAGAGGAACACTCCAGTACTGATTGGTTGGGGTAAAAGCCTCCTTCATGCTTGTCTTTTCATTTTGGAACGATCTCTGGGCATAAGCACATTAAGTGATATACTCTTGATGTCAGAGATTTTGTAATATAGTTGCCAGGTAAGACGTCTGTGTAAAGAGTTGACATAATTTCCGCGTAGGTAAAGTGGACAGAGACTGGATGGGCACACAGGCCTGCTTTCCAGGGACTCGGCTTTGATCTGGAGCTATCTCCCCCTCTGTGACCTCTTGGCTGGCTTCTAATTCTAAACAGTCTTCTGGCATCCTTTCTCTTGGTCTCTTTGTTCTTTTATTCAACAATTGCATCTTAAAACCTAAGAAGCCATTGGGGACTCCCACAGGTGGTGAATCTTTCATCTCTTCCTCTGCTGTTGTGAGATACACTGGACCTAACACACTTCCGGGGTAATCCAGCTTTTGAATACTCAGGGCAGCTAGTTTACAAATGCGACTGGAGGAATCGCGGCTTCCATCTGCAGCTGGTATCTCCGGATGGTTGATTTAGCCACAGCATTGTTGACTACGCCTGCATGCAAGATAGAAAACGCCAGCTGTGCGACGATCCACACAGAGGTCAATATACAGTCCTTCTTTTCAGTAATCCCGACTAGAAAGGAGAGATGTCCCTGCTGAGGCATCCTCACCCTTCCATTTTAGGAAGGTCAAAGGTGAGATTCAATGTTGCCCTTAGCTCCCGGAAGTGGAGCCAAGACACGAGGAAAGAACGCTCAATGGCGATCTGAGACCTACCATGTGGGCCAATAGTAGCCGGAGCCCAAGAAAAGCAGCAGAACCTCTGGTGCCTTCTAGGGTTAAGCATGGTAGCTTTCCTCGTGGAGTGGGGATTGGTTGCTTGTCAAAAACTGAACAGAATGTTGTAAGCCACATTTCTCTTCAAATCTCATGCTTGTTTAAACGTCTTCGATTTAGACAACCTTCCAGGAATAATCACCTAGCAAGGAAGAAGTTATTTTATATGAGCAATATGACGTGTTTGTAATAAATGTTAAAATCTGCTTTAGAACGGGTAACGTTTCTGTTATTTTATGCCATTCTGGTCTTTGAGTCAAAGGTCTGCAAAGTTTTGCAAAAACAAAAACAAAAACAAAAACAAACAAACAAAAAAAAAACAAAAAACCAAAACCAAAACAAACAAACGGAAAACCAATAACGACAAAAACCCAAATGATGGTGATGATGATGATGGTGGTGGTGGTGGTGCTCATGATGATGATGATAATCAATTAGGTCCTTAGGTAGCCAAGAGGCAGACATGAAAGCATCTGAAAGCACGCTTGCTTTCTCATACGTTCTAGCATACAATCTCTTAAGCTAACATCTTTACCTTGGATTTAACCAAAGCAAAAGGAAAGGATTGCAGTGGCATTGGACTCCATACGTCAGGAAGGGAAGTCACAGATCTGTGATGGAAATACAGAAAACATTGCTCTACACATACATGGACGCACTGTGAGCTTGAATGCACGCACGAGCACACACACACACACACACACACACACACACAGACTGTATTCTCTTGCGCAGTATTTTGCTGTGCGTAAATGGCTCACAGGAGCAAGCCTGCAGACACCACTTACATCGAGATGAGTGCAGAGTCACTCGTTGGTCACCTAGAAAATGTTTTTAGGAATCATGTTAATGTGGT
>BDUI01049472.1:7703-20607 GCA_002335545.1 Apodemus speciosus | reverse complement strand
TAGAAATGGGGCTGATGGACTCAGAGAATCTGTTTGTCAGTTCAGAGCATAGCAAAAGACTTGAGCTGGATAGGACATAGTACTGAAAGGATCTGGAACGATCATACCACACAGCTTCTGTAATTAACGTTTTACTGAAATACTCCCTTGATTATCCTGTCTATCAGCTATTTATGGTCACATTCACACAACAAAGGTGCAGCCTTTGAGACACCACACAGGGAACACAAAACCAAAATTTACAGAAAATGATTGACATACCTGTTTTCAGATCACAAAGTACTTTTTACAAAAGTGCACACAGTACAGAAAACATGCATGTGTGTGTATGTATGTATGTATGTATGTATGCATGTATGTATGTATGTATGTATGTATGTGGAAATCTACTTGAATGACACTACCTCAGGTAAACCAGCCTAAACATCAACCCACATTGGTTATGAATACCGTTAGGGTGTGGCTACAGCACACAGGAGGATACCCCTAGTGTTAGTAAATCTACAGAGAGGGGAGACTTGTTAAAGTAAACGCAATGGATGAACTCGACCTGAAATCTACCAAACTGCAGTAATCATTTAATTTTCTACCTTGAAGTTACAAAATAAGCAAAAATATGTATAGATTCATACTGAACGCTGATCAGCCAAACCAAAATTAAATGCAACACCTTCTATTTCTAAAATTCAGTAACTTTACTTCTGGCAAATACYTTCGGTTCTGACTGGGTTTATTAACCTCCAAGAATATTTCCAAGCTACTCAAAKGCCAAGCTTTCACTACTTCTCTGCAAGTATGTAGGCAATATGAAATTAATTTAACTGATACTTTAGATCTCACTGCTACAACCACAGCACTCTCGCCACACAATAATCGACCCCTTTGAAGCACTCAAATTCATGCTATGCCCTTTTAAAATTATTTTATTTGTTTACTTTCAAATGTTGTCTCCCTTCCCAGTTTCCCCTTTGCAAAACCCCCATCCCATACCCCYTCCTCCTGCCTCTATGAGGGTGCTCCCCCACCCACCTACCCACTCCCGCCTCACCACCCTAGCATCCCCCTATGCTGGGGCATTGAACCTCCATAGGACCAAGGGCCTCCCCTCCTATTGATGCTACGTAAGGCCATCCTCTGCTAAATATGCAGTTGGAGCCATGGGTCCCTCTATGTGTATGTACTCTTTGATCGWTGATTTAGCCCCTGGGAGCTCCGAGGGGTCCGGTTAGTCGATATTGTTGTTCTTCCTATGGGGATGCAATCCCCTTCAGCTCCTTCCATTGGGGTCCCTGGGCTCAGTCTGATGGATGGCTGCCAGCATCCACATCTGTATTGGTCAGGCTCTGGCACAGCCTCTCAGGGGAAAGTTATACCAGGCTCCTGTCAGCAAGTGCTTCTTCGCATCAGCAAAAGTGTCCGGGTTRGGTGTCTGCAAATGGGATGGATCGCTAGGTGGAGCCATCTCCGGATGGTCTTTCCTTCGGTCTCTGTCCATTTTTTGTCCCTGCATTTCCTTTAGGCAGGAATAATTCTAGGTTAAAGTTCTGGAGATGGGTGGGTATAAGGAATAAATGTAAGCAATATAAAAGAAATTACAAATGTAACCCCAGCCCAGGGTGTGTGAGTGTGAAATGTGATAAGGTAAATGCCCTGACTCGGTGAATGCCTCAATNCTCTCTCTCTCTCTCTCTCTCTGTGTGTGTGTGTGTGTGTGTGTGTGTGTGTGTGTGTGTGTGTGTGTGTACGGGGGTGAGGAAGTGATAAAACCTAGTGTTAGATAAAGTGGTGCTGAAGGCCTGAGCTGAAGAGACTTAAAAGCCCTGGTCTGGCAGCTAAGGTTTGGCTCATTCCCAAGAGCTCCAATGGAGACTCTTCATGTTGGGACAGACTCATTCCTGGAGCCAGCCCACTGATTCCAGACACCCCAGCTCTGGACTGAGGCTCCAGTGGGGATCCAATGCACAGTGAGGAAACGCCAAGGGCCTGGCCTTCACTTCCATCAGAACTAGGCTACCACACTTACCAGAGCAGAGGTGAGTGTGTGTGTGTGTGTGTGTGTGTGTGTGTGTGTGTGTGTGTACACGCGCACTCGAATGAATACAATCCCTTTTTGCTTTATATTTGTTCACCGTTGCTTTTGAATAATTACTAATGTAACTTGATCCCCCGAGTGAGCTACAGGCACTTTCTTCCTCTCACTCTCCGCTCCGCTCCTTCCCTAAACCTGTGGCCCCCACCCCTTAACCAGGGCCACGCCTATCTACTAGATATCCTCTCTACAGGTTCTATCTCCCCCTTGTTGGGATTTCGGCTAATGTCAACCCAGCTGGGTCCTGGGAACCTCTTGCTTCCCTGGCATCTGGGACTTTCTAGTGGCTCCAACGTATAACAAGGATCAATGCTCCACCTTGTTCATAGCAGCCTTATGTCCATCAGCAGAGGAATGGATACAGAAAATTTGGTATATTTACACAATGGAGTACTACTCAACTATTAAAAGCAATGGCTTCATGAAATTTGCTGGCAAATGGATGAACTAGAAAATGTCAATCTGAGTGAGGTAACCCAGTCACAAGAGAACATACATGGTATGCACTCACTGATAAGTGGATATTAGCACAGAAGCCTGGAATACCCAAGACACAACTCACAGACCACATGAAGCTCAAGWAAAGGAAGACCAAAGTAGAGATGCTTCAGTCCTACTTAGAAGAGGGAACATGCTATGCCCTTTAACAACAATAATTACAGGTTTTCTACACAGAAGTGATAAATGACTTTCTACATGTGATTTGACAAAGTATCATCAGACTTTGCTCCTTGGCTATGTCTTGGGAAGTGAAGAAATGGTTGCTTCTGTTCGTTTCTAGAAACTTCAACCTTCTCYTGTCAGCAGAGAAGACTTCTCTTGTATGCTTCTCATCTCTAGACCCCATCTGTTGGATGCCCAAAGGCAGAACATAAACCATCACTCCATACAGGCCACCCAGGGCTCTGGMATGTGTGCAGGCTCTGCTCCGCCATACAGGTTGTTATCTGGCATACTTCTGGTTTGCAGCCTTCCACACCAAGACAAGGGAGGAAAGAAGTAACTAGAGAGAGGCAGTAAATGTAAGGTACACGGCAACTGTATCCAATCTTCAAACTCACCCGAGAAAATCACATAAAAGCGTGCAAATCTGTTACTCTGAAATATGCTATTGACATATTTGTTGAAAAGTGTATTGATAATATGAAAACTTAAGAGCTAAAAGATAAGTTAGTTCCTAGTGACAAAAAATACTCTCATAAAAAAGCAGTACTTTTTAATAGCACAGTTCAAAAKTCAAACTCATAGCTACAAAACCATGTACTTGGAGCCTTAGKGCTTATGATTTATAAGACAGAGGCTGGGATATGTTAAAACAGAAGTTGGGATATGTTCATAATCATCCAGCAACTTTAGTTCCACAAATGGAGGCCTTGGAGTTAATGTATTTGGAACTTGCCTATGTTAGTTAGGAAACCAAAGATCAACAAAGTTGAGGTCTGGGAGCTGTATTCTATCTAAAAGAACCAATCAGAAAAGACTTCAAACACATTTCAGTAGCTTTCATACCCAAGCAAGGATCTCCTTAGCCACTTTGAAAGCAGCCTTTCTAAAGCACGTTAACTGTCCCCACATCTTATCTGTGTGTATTTCCTAGAATCGAGATGAAAGGAAAATCTAGTATCTGTTCAGATCTACCCCCAAGCCCCATAAAGTCCTGTGAAGCAAATAAGACAGTATTTCCACCTCCTACCAGYGCACACCTGAAACAGGAAGCCTGTCTGCAGTAAGAAATGCAGGCACGGTTATAAGTCCTCAGCTTCTCTCTCAATCACATCTACTGCAYGAATCCTGAGGRGCAATCAGGATTCACAACCATGCTTTCYTGGAAAGGGCTGGCACAAGGTTCTGGGTGTTGACACTGGCCCCCATAGACCTCACAAYAAGAATAATGTTTATTAGCTAGAGAGCCATGCATCGTAAAAGGCAATGGAAAACTACCAACATCTTAAATATCCTGGTTGGCAACTATATAACTCAGTGATAGAGAACATGCTTAGCGTGCAGAAATACCTAAATTAGTTTCCAGTGCTAGGGGCGGAGAATTAGAGGGAATTTAAAAAGAAATGAATGACATATGCATTGTTTCTGTTCAAAATTAGACAAGTTTTTAAAGAATGGGTTATTCTCTCTGCTTAATTTCCACCTTTATCCAATTTATCATTCCTGTCAATGAAGAGCTAAAGTTCTTCCAGTGTTTCCCTCAAATAACAGCAACAATCAAAATGAAGATAGAATCAACAGAATACATTTCATCTGTTTGAAGCACTAAAAAGGCATTTTAGACAGCCTTTCATTTCTTCATATGGTCTGACCCTGAAAAGTAAGTCTTACACAAATAGATGGAATAACCAGTTAGGGCATTTGCCCAGAGGTAGATGGGGGAAGAGTATAGAATCTGGTATTGTTGTGACTCCAAGGCCAATCCTCTTACACAATTTACTTAACACTGTCAAAGTTTTTTTTTCAATCATCCTTTTGTGTGTGTGTGTGTGTGTGCAGCCTTAGATGTCCTGGAACTCACTCTGTAGATCAGGCTGGCCTCAAAGTCACTTTTTAAAATGATTTATTTATTTTTATTTTTATGTGCAATAGTGTTTTGCCTATATGTATGTCTGTTTGGGAGGGTTGGTTCTCCTGGAACTGGAGTTACAGACCATTGTGAGTTGCCRTGTGGGTGCTGGAGACTGAACCTGAGTCCTCTGAAAAAGTAGTCAGCGCTCTTAACCACTGAGCCATCTCACCAACCCTGCTTACATCATGTATCTAAACTATATAGGACTCCCATATTATACACTCTTTAGATACCTAGAAACATAGCATAGTATATAGTAAGGCATTTTGACAAAGATTTCATTTATATGCCTTTTTGGTAATATATTTTTGTGGCTGCTGAATTTATTTTGTTATTGTTTATCAATTACTGCACCTAATTTATAAACTGCATTTTACCATAGCCTTCCACATGGAGTCTTGTAATGCAGCCTCCATGGACAGTGGAACTACTATGCTCCCCAGACTTAACTAAACCAGAATGGACCATGACCCTCTCTTTCCCGAATATGTAGTGAATAAAATATTCTGCATATCTCAATTTAGTCTCTTAATTGAGGCATTCTAGCCTTGACGCTTGACAGCCTAGCTAAGCCTAGGTTATCCCTCCCTGGGTGTGGGTSCTCCTCAGACAGCCATCTATGTCCACAACTGTTCTCTCAACCAATAGTGAATGTCTCCTGTTATGGAAATGTGAGTGTGCAATGTTCCACACAGGTTTACGTTGTGGATGTTCAATGGTACTACTGTGGGATGTTCTGGACACTTCCCGAAATATGTCTTACTGGAGGAAGAAGCTCACTAAAAGAGAAGATCAGAAGCATGCTTTCCACGGGCACTTCCTGCCTGGCTATGAAGTGACAAGCTTCCTTCTCTACTAAGCTACTGCTGCCATGTTATTCTTCCTAAGCACATGGGATCCAATGACCACGGACGGAACCCTTAGACCCATGCACTAACATTAAGTCTTCCTCTTTTAAATTGCTTCTGTTATGTACTTTGGTTATAAAGAAAAACGCATTGGGCAACACATTCCCCAGCAAGTGTTCCTAAGGAAGCCATGCAAGCAGTGTACTACCAAGCAACATTTTTTCGTGGTGTCTGCTACAAGTTAGTGCTTTGAGGTACTGTCCTTTCTTCGGTCAATGACAAACTGTGACCTACAAATTNGGGTTATTCTCTCTGCTTAATTTCCACCTTTATCCAATTTATCATTCCTGTCAATGAAGAGCTAAAGTTCTTCCACTGTTTCCCTCAATAACAGCAACAATCAAAATGAAGATAGAATCAACAGAATACATTTCATCTGTTTGAAGCACTAAAAAGGCATTTTAGACAGCCTTTCATTTCTTCATATGGTCTGACCCTGAAAAGTAAGTCTTACACAAATAGATGGAATAACCAGTTAGGGCATTTGCCCAGAGGTAGATGGGGGAAGAGTATAGAATCTGGTATTGTTGTGACTCCAAGGCCAATCCTCTTACACAATTTACTTAACACTGTCAAAGTTTTTTTTTCAATCATCCTTTTGTGTGTGTGTGTGTGTGTGCAGCCTTAGATGTCCTGGAACTCACTCTGTAGATCAGGCTGGCCTCAAAGTCACTTTTTAAAATGATTTATTTATTTTTATTTTTATGTGCAATAGTGTTTTGCCTATATGTATGTCTGTTTGGGAGGGTTGGTTCTCCTGGAACTGGAGTTACAGACCATTGTGAGTTGCCRTGTGGGTGCTGGAGACTGAACCTGAGTCCTCTGAAAAAGTAGTCAGCGCTCTTAACCACTGAGCCATCTCACCAACCCTGCTTACATCATGTATCTAAACTATATAGGACTCCCATATTATACACTCTTTAGATACCTAGAAACATAGCATAGTATATAGTAAGGCATTTTGACAAAGATTTCATTTATATGCCTTTTTGGTAATATATTTTTGTGGCTGCTGAATTTATTTTGTTATTGTTTATCAATTACTGCACCTAATTTATAAACTGCATTTTACCATAGCCTTCCACATGGAGTCTTGTAATGCAGCCTCCATGGACAGTGGAACTACTATGCTCCCCAGACTTAACTAAACCAGAATGGACCATGACCCTCTCTTTCCCGAATATGTAGTGAATAAAATATTCTGCATATCTCAATTTAGTCTCTTAATTGAGGCATTCTAGCCTTGACGCTTGACAGCCTAGCTAAGCCTAGGTTATCCCTCCCTGGGTGTGGGTSCTCCTCAGACAGCCATCTATGTCCACAACTGTTCTCTCAACCAATAGTGAATGTCTCCTGTTATGGAAATGTGAGTGTGCAATGTTCCACACAGGTTTACGTTGTGGATGTTCAATGGTACTACTGTGGGATGTTCTGGACACTTCCCGAAATATGTCTTACTGGAGGAAGAAGCTCACTAAAAGAGAAGATCAGAAGCATGCTTTCCACGGGCACTTCCTGCCTGGCTATGAAGTGACAAGCTTCCTTCTCTACTAAGCTACTGCTGCCATGTTATTCTTCCTAAGCACATGGGATCCAATGACCACGGACGGAACCCTTAGACCCATGCACTAAMATTAAGTCTTCCTCTTTTAAATTGCTTCTGTTATGTACTTTGGTTATAAAGAAAAACGCATTGGGCAACACATTCCCCAGCAAGTGTTCCTAAGGAAGCCATGCAAGCAGTGTACTACCAAGCAACATTTTTTCGTGGTGTCTGCTACAAGTTAGTGCTTTGAGGTACTGTCCTTTCTTCGGTCAATGACAAACTGTGACCTACAAATTMAATCCAATCCTTTCCTGTCCAATGTTGCTTTCGGTYRTGGTATTTYGTATAGCTACAGAAGGRAAGTAGAACAGAAATTGGTACCAAGAGCAGTCAGGATGTTACTGTGACGGAGCTGGTGGACCATGTGACATTATACTCTTTTGTTGAAGTCTTAGGATGGCAGGCATTTATGCAATATTTTAGACTAAGAATCTATGTGTGTTAATCAGCCGAGGCTGAAGAATCAGTTATGAACAAAACACCGGCACCAATGAAAGGAAATCTTTTTGTATTTCATCCAGCCAGTAAAATCACACACGTTTATTATACAACAACTGAAACTGAAGAGAACGACAACGAAGAGGCCATGTAGTGGCATCAGTGACTTGGAGCCAGTCTCCCTTCCCTGGGAAACCATGCCAGTGGGGCTGGAGCCGAAGCGTAAGTTGTGGTTAACATAAAAAGAGCGAGCGCCACTGGATACAATCTTCTGAGCTACAAAAGGAAAGTGTATTTCCTCAGAGTCAGTACACAGAGCTGGTCCAAGGTGGGCAGGCTGCATTTAGTGTTAGCATTCTGTCTAAGCTCCACCCCACAGTTACCTGGCAACAGCCAGGTAGGCCTGGCCAACTATGAAAAGGGCTGCTCAGCCCCTCCTCTCTCTCTCTCTCACTTCTCTTATATCTCTTATTCCCTCTCAGCTTCTCTCTTGCCCCTCTTGGGCTCTCCTCCCCTCCCCCTCTCTCCACTCATGGCCGGCCTCTGCTTCTCTACTCTCTCCCTCTCTGTGCCTTTCTCTGCCTCTATTACCCTCTTAACTCCCCTTCCCATGCCCTGAATAAACTCTATTCTATACCGGTGTGTGTCTGGTCCCCCACACCACCACAGAACATGTTCTCTTAACCTCTTTCTCTTTTTATGATCACATTTGAAGCATGCAGCAGAATTTATCAAATGGTATGTCAAGAGGCACCCACATGTGTGGTACTGGTTTTGAAGGTACGAAGAGGTCATGGACATCAGCAGAGTCTTGGCACAGTGGAGAAGGGTTAGAGTCCCTGTGGAGAAGGTATGCAAGAAAACTAGAACAGAAATGAAACTAGAATATATATGTTCTCATCTGGGTTTTACCAACTATTCATGACAGAGTAAAAATGCTCTCTCCTAGTCAGCCTATTGGCGGCCCCATGGGAAAGTGTGCTCCTACCGAATTTCTTTGTAATTCAAAGATACTACTGCTACCTGTGGACCCTGAAGAGGAACTGTACCATGTCCTTGCTGCCTTCTTTGCTTACTAGGCACTAGACAATTGGATACACAGTGGAGCATCTCCCCCACCATAAGGAATTCACCGTGCTCCTCTGTCTTGCCTAGCACACTGCTCACAAATCTGTCTTGTACACCGAGCAACAGATTAGAACTGTATGGTCTCCCATCTTGGTTACCTGGGCTGAGAGCTAAAAGAACTCGCTTACTCTTAAGAAGCCAACAGCAACACACAAATATTTTACAACAACTGAGATGTGAAGAGGAAGAGAATATAGCAATGAAGACACAAAATGGCAATAGTGACTTGGGGGCGGGTCTCCCTTCTGGGCACCGGAGGATATATCCACTGACCTAAGTGGCCTCCAGGAATTGGCAAAAAGAGGGAGCCCATAGGGCTTCTCTTCATAAGCCCGTGCAGATTTCCACACACTATCTCAACACAGAGTATGCTAGGACCAGTTGTCCATCTTACATCAACACTTCCTGGTTCAATTCACCTTCTAGCCTGCCGGACAGAGTATAACCTCATGTGAGCACCACAGGTCAGCAGAGATTTTGGTGAGCACTCACTAATGAGAATTACTAAATGATATTTATTGTCCACAGTGGGCAGTAAAATTTTTTCAAGACTCCTTTGTCACCAAGAAAATGTTGATGCTCTGGTGCATTCAGGATACTTGATCAGGCTGCTAATACCCATCTGCAAGGAGCTCCTTGACACAAAAGGTTAGAGGTCAAAAGTTTAAAGGCTGCTGACAAAAAATGAGAGGGGCCCTATTGTCCCTACCCTCTTTCTGTCAATAACATCAAAGGCCTGCTCTTCAGGCTAGCATTGTGAGCCTTTGGATTCCACTGAAATTCCAGCATGTTTATTGCATACTAGGAGCATTAAAAAGGCCCCACTTTCTTGTCTTTTAAACTCTGAACTCTCGTTGTCTAGCGGGAACACAAAAAGCTTTTAAGCAATGAGTTTATTTTAGGAGCTTCTCTCACCATGACTGTAAAATATAAAGTACAGCTGAGGCTGCTTTTCAAGGACTAACAAGGAAATGAGAGAAAAGAAAGAATCCCCCACTGCTTAGGGGAAAGGAATCCCTCTCACATGATTGGCTCATGAGAAGGCAAGCTGGAAAACCCTTCCTAATTTCCTTTCCCCTGCAATCCTGAATCAGCCTCTAGTCACAGATTCTGCAGACATCCTCAAAGATGTTGGCCATGTGGGCTTGTAGCAGATGTTATCATCTAAGGGATTCTAAAATTCTTYCTACATAAGAGCAACTTCTCCAGACCCATGTCTGGCCCATAGCTGTTCCAAATGCATCTGAATATATAGACACCAAGTCCATAACATTCTGCATGTCTGCTCCAGCTCTTCTGAGATTTGCTCCCTCAAGTCCTACACACACCCTCCTTGGCTAGATTTCATCACTATCTCATGTGGCATCCCATCTTGATCCTCCGCTTAATTCCATATGGAATGCTGAATACATTCCACGTTATGTTCAATCTTTCATCTCTTAGTGCACCAGCTCCATGGCAAAGACCATGGTATCTCGCCTGGGCTCCGAAACCTGGGGATAGTTGGTCTTCATTTTCACTTCCTCTCCCTGTTTCCTAGCGGCAACACAAGTTGAAATAGTCATAGAGACCAAAAGAAATTCAAAGGACCATTGTTCTTCTTTTAGGACTGGGGGAGTGAAAACTCTAGGGGTGCCAACAAACCTTACTGGGGACACTTCWTCCTTGGGAGCTAAGTGCCCCTGGATGTGCTCTCAGAGGTCATAAGATTTCCTACTGTGACTGGGTGAGTAACCTTGCCGGCTAGCTCCTCTCAAAGCCCTCTATCAWGACCCAGCATCCACCTACCTCATCTAAACAGCAGCTGGTCCACTAAGTCTACAGGTATTCTCCATCGGAATCCTCTCCTCACTCTCCCCAAAGTAACCCCTGATTTCTAGACAAACTTCTCAGACTCCATCTTTATAAATTAGTCCTCAGGCATCTAAATCCAAAAGTATCCCTTTGTTCCCACAGGCTCCTAAGAACCCGGGCTTCTCAGGACTCTGTATCTCAGTCTGTTTCACTGCAGTACACGACTACCATTTTAGGGCCCACACTTCAGACAGGAATGTTCCTGTGTCCTGCGGAATAGAAACATAACCTCATAAAAAGGGCCCCTTCTCTTACTTCCTTAGTGAGCTGCCACTAGTCAAGAGTGAGGTAGGTCTACACACATTCCTAAAGAGCAAGAATGGGTCCCACAGCTCTTAGCTGTTTGTGTTATTAAAGGCTAAAGGTAAAATTCTTTATTCATTTAAAACACAGCATAGATTTCATGGTGATGTGACAGTCATCTCTTCTTGCTGGCTTGAGACAGGCTATCATTATATTGGCCTAGCTGCCTTGGAATTCTCTATGTAGACTAGACTGTCTTCACACAGATACACCTGCTTCTACACACTGAGTGCTGGGATTGCATATATCACTATATACAGTGACCTGCCAGTCATCTTGGTACCAAATTCATCACCTTTTTTTTTTCAGTATAAATCCTCAGAGACGTCATCTTTTCTACTCAGTTTCCCTTTCTCCGAATTCCAGTTTCAGCACCCCAGGACACATGACCCTTGACTGGGGTGCCCTTGCCAGAACAATCCATCTGTTATCTCTTGCATCCATGGCAGCTGGAAATGTTCTATGCTTTAAACCATAGTTCCTAATAAGCAAATTACAATAACTAGAGTCATGAAACGTATTTGCCCCATCTCAAAACTCAAGCTGAAATGACTCTGTGCTGTTTTCTTCCCATTAGAGTTCAAGGCGCCACGTGATACTTGGGAAAGGAGGCCATAGATCCCAAAGTACAGACGTTTAAGGACTTACTGCTACTTCTAAGTCCTCTTTACTCAGTGTCTAGTGCACAAAATAGGAACCGTTCCTGTAGACATCCACAGCTTTGCAGTTAGTCTGGTGGCTAAGGCAACGCTGCTCTCTGTTCCTCGRCCCTCCCTCATCCTAAGGCACAAAAGGACTTTCCACTTCTTCATCCCTAAGTAAGTCGTAAGACCAGGATATAACTCTGATCCGGAGCTTCGATGCAGCCACACAATGTCTTCAGCTCACCATGTACAGTGACCTGTCAGTCATTTTGGTACCAAATTCATCACCTTCTTTTCATTCATCGCGTACATAAAAATGTATATCCAGGTACGCACACACTCAGGTAGTCAATGGCTATCCCTTGCTGAACATCCACATGTACTAAAGCAGTTTCAGGCACGTTCCTGTTTACACAACTCAGGGAAGTAAGTGTGCATATCCATACTTTACAAATGAGACAGCAGAAACCTAAGAAGGCAAGAAGTGTTCTTCAGTCAGGTAGGAAACAACAGGACTTGAGCTGGAGTCCAAGGAGACCTGACGGCTAAGTCTGACTCCCTGGCTGAGGTCCTGTGCCTGGAACCTGACTGAAGTTATCAGAGCAARCACTCTCACACTGGCAGCTCTTACAGGCTAGACTGGACCATCTGACCACAGATTACAGATAGAGGGGTGCAGTGAGAAGGGTAGAGTTATTCGCTGTGGCCACAGTGCACAGAGTAATAGGTAACGGTGCCCAGTGGCCCCTAAGTCTCCGAAGCATTAGCAAGAGCTGGGATAGGTACACAATATTTGCAAGGTGTGTGTGGCCCCTTATCTCTGTGCCAAAGAAAGGAAGGACACAAAATGAAGGCAAAAATGTTAAGTCTTCCATCCTGCTTTTAGTTTTCCATAAAGAATCAATGTAAAACCAACTTTTTAAGTGATGTTGAGACCCTTCCCTTGCTCAGAAGGGGCTAAAACTGTCTCTACCTTGACATTCTTGATCTCTGAAGAAGGAACCCAGGTCTTCTAAGCATTTGTGAACCCCGAATACAACTGTTCTTCCCCCCAAACACTCCCAACTTGCCACCTGGTCTGCTTCGGCACAGCCTCGAAGCTCTGGTGTGGAGGTACACCACTGCAGTTCACACACCTCCCTCACTCAAAGGCCCAGACAAGCAGGGGCTGGCTCCGTTACCCACGAGTGCTATACTTCAGTCATACATTCTCACGTCCTGTCATGCCAATACCTCAGGCAACTCGACAGGGATCTAACTTGTTCTAAAACCATGAGCTTGGCCACCAGGACACAATTCGGGCCCCAGGACAAAAGTCAGGATGCGGGTAGGACCTTGGCCACTGCAGACAATAGTACC
>BDUI01049449.1:0-15147 GCA_002335545.1 Apodemus speciosus | reverse complement strand
ATGCCCTCTTCTGGTGTTTCTAAGAACAGTGACAGCAACACTGTACCCACATACATGAAATAAATAAATCTTAAAAAAATCCCATGCTGCTGAAACATGAACATTTTCTCAGAGGCAATGRAGGCTCAGATAAACTCGGAGCCTTGGGACAAACCACAGTGACGTCTGTTAATGAGACCCGTGCCCTTCCGTGGGTTCAGTGGTCCCTCCAGTGGCTGAGCGCCCTTGGTGTGTCTCTGGACTCAAGCSCTGGCYTTGCCTGGTGAAATCCACTCCATTCCTCAAACAACAATGTGCAGCTTGCCTCACATCCCGGAAGTGTGGAGATAAAAGAACAGTGTCACCAAGTCCGACTCCACTTCCATTTCCACTCTGTGACTAATCTCTTTGTGTCTTTGAGGAATGTGCTCTGCTTGAAGCAGGTCCTGGCCTTAGAGGTGTGGGTGCGTTTGTCACTCTTAGAGGTGTGGGTGCGTTTGTCACTCGYGAAGCCATTTGAGTTTCACAGCCCTGCCTTCTGGATGAGTCGTTTTAGTCAACCTAGCGTTGACTAAAGTGACTCATCCAGAGTGACTGAAGTGAGCTCAGCGCTTTGCTCTCTGTTTGACGCCCAAGCCAGACACCRTGCAGCCTCTGGCCTCAGACTTYGGTCTGAGGGGCAGCAGACTCTGCCCACACCAATTTCTTGTCCTGTTCCCCTTCCTCGTCATGATGACTAGGAGATAGGGACCTTCTTTCTGTTGCCCACAATGGGGGTGACCACTGCCCATCTGTAAGCCAACTGCCAGCCCCCCAGAGCCAAGTCCAGCTCTGCTCTTACCAGAGTCTGCATCATGGGCATCTGGCAGAGTCAGGTGAATCCCATTCTGTTTCTTCACTGTGAGGCCTTCAAAGCTGCCATCCTTTTCCAGGCCCCTGGAAGGCAAAGGGGGGCAGGGCTCCATGATGCAGAGGCTGGGTGTCCCCAGAGCCAGCTGGGAGCGTGAGGAAACCCAGGTTCAAGAAAGAGAGCCAAGCTAGAATGGCAGGGCAGGACGGAGACAAGCAGAAGGACAGACAGACGGACATGGACCACCACCCAGGCTGACACAGAAACTCTCCATAGTGTYGATGCCTTCCTCGAAGGTGAGACCTGTACTTCCAGGCACAGGCACTGTAGGATGGCTTCTGTGGACAGCCTGGGCGAAGGTCCAGTTGCTGCCCTCTCAGGAACCCTCAGACTGCCAGGTAGCCCCAAAGGAGCTTGGATTAGAAAGGATACCCTGGCAGATGACAAACCTGGTGATCTCCTATTGCTCCTCATCCACTTCCCTAAGTCCCCGAGTCTCCCACCTACTGAGAGCTTTCTCTTTTCTCAGAGTAGGAGGGGTGGGGTGGGGGTGAGGGTGGGGAAGGGCAGGAAGAAAACCCTTGCTCAGAAAGGCATCACCTGTCACTCTYTTGGCCGGCMCCCGCCCACTGCCAAGGAAGCCCGTGGCACTTGGCACGGGCTGGGAGAACTCAGGAGAGCCAGAAGGCATCTTGTCTTTGGAGGTATACCAAGACACTGGCTCCACAGATCTTCCCACTACCCAGGGTATCTTCGTTGTCCTAACTCACATCGGCCCTGCCTTGGTTTGTCAGCAGGACATCCAGCTCACAAGGCTACTGACTGGCACCTGTGCGGGACCCTTCTTTAGGATCAGTTTCATCCAGACACCCATCATACTTTCTCTCTCTTCCCATGGGAGATCCTCTCCCAAACATGGAGACAGCCCATCTTGGGGGACCGTGTGGCATAGTGCCACATCCTTTGAAGGTCCCTGTACCAGAGGGGAGACAAGCCAAGCTAAGCAAGTAGTCAAGACTATTATGGGCCAGGCTGAGTGACTTCTGAGTGGCGGTAGCTTCATGAGGGAGGAATGGGGGAGGGGTGGGTGGCGGGTGTGTGTGTGTAATGAGGACATCAGTGTGGTTTAAACAGAACCCAGAGATGTTGGGTGGGGTGGCACAGGCTGGCTAGGGTAGGTGGGCAGACCAGATCCTCACACTGTAGATTTCGGTCTTAGTTTATGATTGCCCCAAATTAGATTTTTACAAGCACTGGATTCTGGTTTCTGGCTCTAGGTTTCAAAGAAAAAGCCTTCCTGTCTCCTGGGGCAGCCAGGAGGGACTGGATCCAGGCTTGTGGGCCAAGCACCCTGGCTGAGTCCTGCTGAATGTTGGGGTGAGAAAGTTGTGGAAGTTTCCCAAAGAGGTACTCTACTATGAGCCTAAGCAGCCTCTCGGGACAGAATGGAATGTGTGAGTGGTGACTTGGGACATCAGCTCAATTGTCCTTGCCCCTGTGAGAACACCTGGCAGTCCCACAGAGGCTCTGAGTCACCGCTCCCCTCTCTGGGGCCTTGTCTAGACTGGTCACTTGGATGTGCAGCCTACCCACCATGCAGATAGGAAGCAGCAGGCTCCAGGGCAGCTCCTGTGCAAACGGAGCCAGTGTGTGCTCCTGTCCCAGCTGCTGCGGCCAGAGCCGGAAAGCAAGGTGCATCTGGTGCAAATACCCCAAGGATGCTCCTCGGCCACCAGTGCCCACCACCAGGGAGTGCTTCTACTCCCTCAGTGAAAAATCCATTGCACACAGCTTCCTGGAAGTTTCTACCTCTGAGTCCTGCCCTGCTCTGGAATCTCCCAGGCCAAGTGGCCTGCAAAGGGAGGGCCTCCTCTGAGGTTTCCCATGTCATCCCACTTTGCTGAGCCTGCTCTGATTTCACCAGAAGAGCGGGTTCTCAAGGGTAGTTCTCAACCTGTGTGCTATGATCGCTTTGAGGGGGGTTGAAGGACCTTTTCACAGGGCTTCCCTAAGACCACTGGAAAACAGATATTTACATTATGATTCATAACAGTAGTAAATTACAGTTATGAAGTAGCAATAAAAATAATTTTATGGTTGGGGGGACCACTACAACATGAGGAACTAAATTAAAGGGGTGCAGCATTGGGAAGGCTGAGAACCACTGTTCTGAGGGGTATGGAGGCCTTCTAGGTCCCCAGAGCTCCTATACATATGCATCATGGCCTGGGACTCAGGAGGCTTGGGGTCAAGTCCCCGTACTCTCACATAACAGACAAGTGACTGGCGCATTAGACTGGCCGAGCCAGTCTCTGATAACGAAGAAGGTGTACATGGCTGGTGCCRGCCTGACGGAAGCAAGGTACGCAGGCCCTCTCTCAGACGCTGTCTTCTAACCAGTCTTGGTGTGGGTTTAGAGAATGGCCAGGGGATTCAAACTGAACTGTGAACCAGAAGCCCTGAACAGAACACTGAGTTTACATCTCCGTTCAAACCACCAACCGCACTTTGTGGGTACTGTGGCCTTTGGGGCCACCACCACCTGCCTACTCTGCCCACTCTCCTGAGCAACCCAAGGGGCCATGGCAGCCGCTTACCCCAGCTGAGAGAAGTTGTAGAGGGTCTGCCACAGCCGCAGCATTTGTCTGCAGGTCACCAGGGCTTCCTCCGGGCCTCTCAGCACCTGCTCCAGCTTCACCTTGGTGAACATCAGGCTGTGGAAAGGAGAGCTCCAGTCAGCAGGCTCCRGACAGGGAGGAGGCCACGCCACCGGCTCACCTCCCCACCACACGAGCACAGCCTCTACCACACCCAGCAGATGCTAGCCTTTTCTCCGTGCCTCAGTTTCCCCTCATCTTCACAGCCAAACAATGAGATACCTTTTCGTGTCTGCGGGTGCCTGCCTGCCTCACTCACTCACCGGCCTTGACCATACAGTAGTGTCTCCTCGCCACCGCTTACAGCGGTCACCGTGACTCAGCTCTGTCTGGTGTGTGTATTCTGCACCTTGGCAAGCTCAGCTCAGAGACACCTCGAGTCCTACTAACACATGGCCAGGATTCATACTTCTGTGCCCCACACAGGGGCATCGGATGGAGGCTCAGCGAGTGGCACAACGGGAAAGTAGCCTCTCATCGTGTCTCATGTGTATGCGTGTTTTATCTTGCACGTATGTCTGGGCCATGCACCTGCAGTCAGAAGGCAGCTTTCAACCAGTACCCTGAACACATCCGTGTAGGCCAGAGCATTTAAACCAGATCATTAGCACTCTTGTTCACTAAAGGACTAGGGAGGGCCAGGAAGCTTGTGGTGTCGAGTGCTAGCCCTTTCTTGTTAGGAAGTTTACCTGTGCTGGAAGAGCGGGRCAGGCAGCATGGAAGGGTCATGGTGTATCAGTGTTTTGAGATCAACACACTGGCAATATATCTGAAATGGCAGCTACCTGGACAACCTTTGCTGAGGCTGTGGCCCAGTTCTCAGAGTGGTCCGCAAGAACTGAGGCTTTCTCATCATCTCACCACTGCTGAGAGAATCCACRGGACCCTGGGCCATAAACGTGACAACGAGCATGGCTCGTGTGACCACACGGGTCTGCTCCAGGGAGGATGAGCTGGCTGTGACCCCTACCTGAGGTGCCCAGGCCGCAGTGACCCAAGGAGGCTCAGCCTTACTTTTCTCTGGGCTGAGACCTGGGCCTCCGACAACTATTTTTGGACTATGACTTGGTAGATAATAATGAAGAAGGTGGAATTCACCCTAGTATGCTATTCAGAAGAAAGTCTGGATTCTGGGCATACATTCCCCCCCCCCCCATTCTTCCTCAAAAATGCCTTTTGTGTTGCTGTGTTAGCATCTGCCCCCTCCCTTTCTCGGCCTCCCCTCTCCATTTGCCCCCTCCCTGTCTCGGCCTCCCCTCTCCATCTGCCCCCTGCCTGGACTTATTTCTGACAGGCTCTCTCACACAGCCTAGAACCACCTAGAACTCACTACAGGGCTGGGAATGCCCTTGAGTTTCTGGGCCCTCCCGCCTCCACCACCACATACTGTGATTACAGGGTGTGTAATGCCCTTATGAACAGAAACTGCCGAAGACGCTGCATCTGGCTCGGAGAGAAGAGACCTGGAAAGGAGTCTGTCAGCAGAGACTGGCTGATCAGAATCTCAGGACTGTGGAGAGACTGGAATGGTGCAGGCCCAGAGGCTAATTACCTGATCTTAGGATAAGCTACAGCTCTCCAGAACAGCCACTCCTTGTCCACATCTAAGTCAGATTTAGCATCTTGTAAACAAACAACTAGCTCCTACCAATCAGAAAGCTAAGAATGTCACCAGACAGCATCTTAGACTGATAAGCTAACCCCTTTCCTAGTGAACCCGTCTCCCGTCTGTACGATGTCTCTCCCATCTGTAGGATGTCCCACAGGGGAATTTTAAACGTTTTCTGGATCTATGACTTTTCTTTGTTCCGTAAAACTATAAAATCTTTAAAAAAAAAAAAAACTGCTTCCATGTGGGAACATGGAATTTGGGGTACCCTAACTCTGTGCTCTGAGACTATGGTCACTCAAGATGACTCCAGGATAAGCTGCCTCTTACTCCCTTTAAGACGAGAGCTGTGAATTTTATGTCGACACCGTGCTTTGTATAGTATCAGGGTCTGGACCCCGGGCCTCACATGCCACAGAAGCACTGTCACCAACTCTTTGGTTTCTGTTCAGTTTGGCTTTTGAGACAGGCTCTTGCTGTGGCCTCCGGGCACGCCTGGCACTCTCGTCGATGACTGGACTTAAGGTCGTGGCTGAGTGTCTTGCCTCTGGGATCCCAGGCATGCCCAGCTCAGCCTTGACCTGAAACCCCACTTTGCCCAGCCCTTCTGCAACCTTTCTTGAACACCATGCTCATGACCCATCTTCTTGCCCATCAGGTCCTGAGGGTAGGAACTGGGCAGAACAGGGCGCAGGCAGGAGGGAGGAGCTGTAGCAGACAGTGGGTACTGTCTCCCTCTCCTCCTCAGATCCCTGCAGAGGCCAATATGCCAATGTCAGGAGGTGCCTCTGCCTTCAGGAATATGAAGTAAAAGATACAGTTTCTGCCTTAAGGTAACAATTAGAGTGCTATAAATGTCAGCTTGCCCAGAGAATCGCGGGCTGTTTTCAGATCTGACTCCAGAGGAAGWGAAGGAATAGGGTCTTGCTGGAGCTGGTGTCAGGTGACAGGTGGGAGGAGGCCTGTGGGAGAGCAAAGGAGCTCAGGCTGGGCCGGAAGACAGCAGCGCTTAGAGCCGAGGGTTAGGGAGGCTCAGCCTAAGCCCACCTTCCCCTGGGCAGTCAGAGCATTAGAGTTCCCATGGCAACCCAGCCCCCAGCCTTTGAGATTCTCCGCAGACAGCCTTCTTGGCCACAGACCTCTCCCTGTTGCTGCCACTGAGTCACACCTAAGTCCCCCCATCAGAGCTAGGATGAGTTCCGGGAAGACTGGCCAGAGGTACCAGGTGCCTGGGACTGAAAGGGTGAGTTGGATAAACAGCCTCCATCAATGCAGGCTGTATTCTCCCTCCCAGCGGCTGACAGTCCACTAGTTTGAGTGACCCGGAGTGGAATCTCTCAACCTAGCCGCATATCCTCTCTATGCTGGGCAAGAGCCCCAACAATCTGCCCTGGGTGTGAGCCTCAGGCTGAGGGCCCTGAGGATCCAAGTTAGCTCCTGAGGAGACTCCAGTTGAGCACTGCCGGAGGACTCACACAGCAGAGCTGGCCTGCCTAATGCCCACACCATCGGTACAGTATGCAGGCTGGCCTCAGCGTGGCCCACAAGGCCTTCCAGCTTGGGCTCCGCCCCCCCATGACCTTGGGCTGATTACTTGGTGACCTTGTGCTGATTACTTGGTGGCAGCAGCTCCTGACACTTCTCCCAGCTTAATTTCATGAAGTGGCTTCTGCTAGGCCTCGACCTTCCTCCTTGTCACATCTGGCCACCTCCTACACAGATGCCACCCTCCAGCTTTTTTCCCTATCTCCATGTGGCTGTATAGTATTCCCCTTGCCAATACAAGTCTTCACACATCTGAAGTACGCACTGCTGGCTTGTCTCAAACTCCGCGTCAGACTTAATGGTGGCGATGGGGATCTACAGACTCAGCCCTTTAAACAGCTCGAACCCACTTCTCACCGAGGCATCCATTATCTAGCCCAGACTGCANTGGTCACTCAAGATGACTCCAGGATAAGCTGCCTCTTACTCCCTTTAAGACGAGAGCTGTGAATTTTATGTCGACACCGTGCTTTGTATAGTATCAGGGTCTGGACCCCGGGCCTCACATGCCACAGAAGCACTGTCACCAACTCTTTGGTTTCTGTTCAGTTTGGCTTTTGAGACAGGCTCTTGCTGTGGCCTCCGGGCACGCCTGGCACTCTCGTCGATGACTGGACTTAAGGTCGTGGCTGAGTGTCTTGCCTCTGGGATCCCAGGCATGCCCAGCTCAGCCTTGACCTGAAACCCCACTTTGCCCAGCCCTTCTGCAACCTTTCTTGAACACCATGCTCATGACCCATCTTCTTGCCCATCAGGTCCTGAGGGTAGGAACTGGGCAGAACAGGGCGCAGGCAGGAGGGAGGAGCTGTAGCAGACAGTGGGTACTGTCTCCCTCTCCTCCTCAGATCCCTGCAGAGGCCAATATGCCAATGTCAGGAGGTGCCTCTGCCTTCAGGAATATGAAGTAAAAGATACAGTTTCTGCCTTAAGGTAACAATTAGAGTGCTATAAATGTCAGCTTGCCCAGAGAATCGCGGGCTGTTTTCAGATCTGACTCCAGAGGAAGWGAAGGAATAGGGTCTTGCTGGAGCTGGTGTCAGGTGACAGGTGGGAGGAGGCCTGTGGGAGAGCAAAGGAGCTCAGGCTGGGCCGGAAGACAGCAGCGCTTAGAGCCGAGGGTTAGGGAGGCTCAGCCTAAGCCCACCTTCCCCTGGGCAGTCAGAGCATTAGAGTTCCCATGGCAACCCAGCCCCCAGCCTTTGAGATTCTCCGCAGACAGCCTTCTTGGCCACAGACCTCTCCCTGTTGCTGCCACTGAGTCACACCTAAGTCCCCCCATCAGAGCTAGGATGAGTTCCGGGAAGACTGGCCAGAGGTACCAGGTGCCTGGGACTGAAAGGGTGAGTTGGATAAACAGCCTCCATCAATGCAGGCTGTATTCTCCCTCCCAGCGGCTGACAGTCCACTAGTTTGAGTGACCCGGAGTGGAATCTCTCAACCTAGCCGCATATCCTCTCTATGCTGGGCAAGAGCCCCAACAATCTGCCCTGGGTGTGAGCCTCAGGCTGAGGGCCCTGAGGATCCAAGTTAGCTCCTGAGGAGACTCCAGTTGAGCACTGCCGGAGGACTCACACAGCAGAGCTGGCCTGCCTAATGCCCACACCATCGGTACAGTATGCAGGCTGGCCTCAGCGTGGCCCACAAGGCCTTCCAGCTTGGGCTCCGCCCCCCCATGACCTTGGGCTGATTACTTGGTGACCTTGTGCTGATTACTTGGTGGCAGCAGCTCCTGACACTTCTCCCAGCTTAATTTCATGAAGTGGCTTCTGCTAGGCCTCGACCTTCCTCCTTGTCACATCTGGCCACCTCCTACACAGATGCCACCCTCCAGCTTTTTTCCCTATCTCCATGTGGCTGTATAGTATTCCCCTTGCCAATACAAGTCTTCACACATCTGAAGTACGCACTGCTGGCTTGTCTCAAACTCCGCGTCAGACTTAATGGTGGCGATGGGGATCTACAGACTCAGCCCTTTAAACAGCTCGAACCCACTTCTCACCGAGGCATCCATTATCTAGCCCAGACTGCATGGGTTCATTCCTGTCCAGCTATTCAGACAGAGCCCAGGCGTGCCATCATGACTGGCTGGATGAGGTTACAGCCTCATCAGAACCCTGCGCTTCTCGGGGGACAGGAAAGACAGATTGAGCAAGCCTGGTTTTCTCCCACTTTCAGACCCATCGTATATCATAGTCTAAAATGTCTTTAAGGGAATTATAAAACTTCAAGAAAAAATTCCAAGACTGATGTCCTCCTCCTTCAAGACTGCACATTCAGCTGACACTTAATTCCATGCCACGCATCTCTCCTTAAAAGTTTAATAAAGAAGATAAGTTCATATGAAGTATTTCTAGTCAGATACTCCAGGAAGTCCGTGGCCAGGCCTGGTATATGTGGGAAATTCACCATTTATCTTTGTGCCCTGCAGTTAACGCCCACCTGGCCAGTAAGTTTCACTGGCTCCACCCCTCAGCGGCAGTGCCCGGCTTCCCCAGTTCCAGGGTTGTACTTAGCATAGGTGCGGAAGTCTGGTCACTTGACTCCTTATAGCTGCAGTGTGGGAGGGACTCACAACATCAGGCAAGCAACACACTGGCCAATTCCATTCCAAACTGCTCACAAGCAAGGTCTTACCTCACATGACAGGCTCTGTGGAAGGGCCATGTGCTCTGAGTGTACCAAGTGTGTTCTAGGGTGGTGTGCAGGCGTCTGGCTCTTTCTGACTAGGGGGCTTAGGGGTTCTTCATCTCTGGGGTCAAAGGCAAAAAGGTATAACTGAAATTTTTCTGTAGGACTAGAATACCAGAATCTACTGGGCCCTGATGAAAGCTATTCCAGGAGAGGGATGGTCAACTTTAATCATTATTGTCCTTAAACTGCACCATGAATACTGGCCTGAAGACAGAAACTTGAACCAAAGTCCCACCTCTGTTGAATGAGTCACAGGTTCCATACCTGTAAAATAGGAGGGAAATCACCTACTCACGCACTCTACCCATGATGCAGAAACTCTGACGAGCCAGGAGCAGCGGCTGGAACCCCAGGGAAGCCGCAGCTGTCCTGAACACCACGCAGGCTTTCTACTTTGAAGCTGAGCCTTATCAGACCCAGAAGAACATGCTTCTAGGCCAGTTGCTTCAGAAGGTCCTGGAAAGTGCCTGAGCTCCCTGGCCTGCCCCACAGTCTGTAGCCCGTGTGACGAGCGGGAGAGCACCCTGCTCGCTTGCAGTGACCCTCTTACAAGGTTCTGGTCCTAACAGGTAGCTGGAGTGCAGACGGAAGCCTGGGCCCTGGCACACATCCTAACTATTACCTCATGTGACAAGATGAGGGAGTCGCCCTGGCCTGGCTCACTTTCTGGCAATTGCGAGGTCTGGGGTACTTCATTCTTTCCAACGAGTGTTCTGAGAGCCTCGGCTGGGCCAAATGTGCCGGCCACGGAACCACGCAGGCTGTCCAGTGGCTGCAAACACTTGCCCTGAACGGTTATCTGCTTCTCTCTGACCGGTCTTCCTGCCAGGCCCGGGGTTGTCTAGACTGGCTAGGCCCTTGTCGTCCAGTGGCTTGCCTTCATACTCAACAAACAAGCCTGAGCCAAAGCGCGGAAGAAGGTAGTTGGGTCAGAAAGATTCCTCAAAGCCTCTGGGTGTCCCCAGGGGCCAGAGCAATTTCAAGGAAGCAAGCCTTCAGGGAACCTTCCAGAACATGCCATTCTTCCCGGCCCCACTGGTCTCCACTGTGCTCTCGAGGTCCTGGGAGGCTTTTCTTATTCTCCCTGGCCCCTTGAAGGGTGGYGGCAGGTGTGGCGAGTGTGCAGAGGGGGACATTATCTCTTCAAAGGACAGTAATTAGTAATTCTAGCTGATAGCCTGCTGCGCCATTTTAATGAAGAGTTCTATTTTTATAGAAAACATGTAATTGAGCGGAAACGGAAACGCAGGGTGTTCTCGGAGTGAGGACCACACTGCTGTGAAGTCTAACTCCTCAGGCCAGAGCCTGGGCACAGTGGAATCCAGGGGAGGCCCCTGGGCTTCCCCAACTTGGCCTCGGAGCTGAGCTGGCTTTGACGACACCTGTGTCCCTGCCGGGAGCCAGGGAGCCTGGGGTAAGACACAAGCTCAGAGCCCCTCCGTGTCCCCATCTGTAAAATGAAAATGGCAACAGTCCCCTCGCTCCCGGGGCTGCTGGGAGGAGGGCAGGCTCAAGGCAGGAATGCAGTGCTCCAGGGTCCAGGCAGGTCATAGTGTCCAGTCACCATCTAGTCCCGTGCGGGTATTTAATCTTGCTTGATATGTCACTTCACTTTGCTATTAACTTCTTCGTATCAGAGTTATAAGCTCAAATTATGGTGGGTGTGGTAGTGCCAACCCTGGTGGGTGTGGTAGTGCCAACCCTATGCTCCAAGCACTCAGGAGGTAGAGGCAGGAGGGTCAGTAGTTCGAGGCCAGCCTGGGCTACATGAGATCTTATTTTATTAAAAACACCACCAATACAGTCAAATCGAAACAATTAAGCAGGACCAGGACTGTGACAGGCCCGAATCCTCCAGGTTTCCTTCCTTTCTCTTCCTTCCACTCCAGGAATCCCCAGTCCTGCCAATCTGAGCATCTCCGGGGTGTCCAAGTGTCCAGCCTCACACCCATCCTCCACCCTCCACTGGGGAAGCAGGCAGAGCAGAAGCTGCAGTCTCTGCCATAGAGAGACCTTCAAACTCAAATAATACCGGGGGAAAGCTCGGCATCAGGTCCCCAGGGCAGTAGTTTAGGTCTGAAGTGTGCAAGCTCCAAGGGCAGAGGTGTCTCTGGGGACAGTGAGCTTGGTCCAGAGGGGTCTGGAGTGTAACCAGGAGGGCTGAAAAGCAGGGATCAGGGTAGGTACAGAGGTCCCCACTTCACGACAGAAGAACAGACAGGGAGGAGCTGTCCCCCCTCCACCACCTACAGCACCAGCCAGTCCTCAAGGTCCCCATCCAGCCTGTCAATCATCAGGCTTTTTGCAAGGAGGCCCAGAACTCGTCTAAGATACCAGGGTCATGCTAAGGGATGCAGGGTTTCCTAGATCCTCCAAATCCCACTGCTCTGGGAAAGCCAGGTGGGCGGGTGAGGGGCTGGCTCCTCTCTTCGAGGGTGTGATTTTTATAGGAGCTCTAACAGGAAAGGCCTCCCCAAGGGGGGAGGGGCCACCCCTAGTTTTATTACGTGCCCTCAGACTAATCTTTAACACTCAAGGGATCCTTTTTAGCAGTTCTTAACCTTAAAGCTAATGATTTTTCCCTGGTGTGGAGGATTACTGTGACCCATGCTCCCTAATCCTTGAAGGCTCATAATGATCCTGCACCTCTTCATAAATTTAACTCCATCCGACTTTGAAGCTTTAAAAAGCAACAGCCCCAAAGTCTCAGCTTCCTGGAGCAGCTCCTGGCCTTCAAAAGCCCGGCTGACCCGGTGAGGAGCCCCAGCCTACAGATCTGGTACACAGTGCCCTGAACGTACTGTTTCCATCTGTGTGCAGTACCGACTGTCAGCTGACCCCACCCCACCAGCCTCCCAACGCCCTTTTACCACAGGCCACTCAACAACCCCCCCTGATATGTTAGTACTCTGTCTAAGCTCCACCCCACACTTACCTGGCAATAGCCAGGTATGCCCCGCTCNGCCTCTACTCCTCCTCTTCTCTCTCTCTCTCTCTCTCTCTCTCTCTCTCTCTCTCTCTCTCTCTCTCTCTCTGCCTCCACTACATCATTAACTCCTATCCTCTTCCCTGAATAAACTCTATTCTATCCCATGTCTGTGTGTGGTCGGTCCCTCAAGGGGAAGAGGTGCCCGGGCATGGGCCCACCTAGGCACCCCCCTGCCCCACACCACCGCGCCACACTCTCTAATCCCCTTCTTCTCTCCCCATTTATAAACCCATCATTTGGTGCCGAAACCCGGGAACAACATTAATCCATCATAATAACCTCTCCAGATTTGAACACAACTCACACAACAAAGGGCCTTGCCCTTTCAGGTAGACTGACTGAGACGCTCTTAGGCAGGGCAGGGTAGGTTCTGGCCTGGTATACAGAGCCTCAGTCTCTGCATCTGTGGTTTCCATCCAGTGTGCTAACCCTGATGACTTCCCACTGAAGCGGCAGCGGGCAGGGCAGTTAACGAAAGCACAGGGCTCTTGTCTTGGGTCCTCTCAAGTCACACAGAGCCAGACCACAGAGGTGCTCATGGGAGAGCTGAGGAGGAGAAATGCTGAATGCCAGCCCTGCTCAGCCAAGGAGGAGCTGACCTTTGAGAAGGATCTGAGGGTGCCAGTGATTATGCCTGGCTTAGCACTTCCTCGGCCACATGGCCAGAGAGTCCTGGCTGCTGTCCCCACGCACTGTGACAGCCAAGCATGTTTAACGAACCTAGCAGAGTGATAAACTATGTTTGTGTTAATACCTTTGATCCCAACCCCCCTCCTCAAGTGATGGAATTTTAAGCATCCTTTTGATGTGCCACAAGTCCTTAATAAGAACAATGCAATAAACACACTGGGTTTAAGGCAGAAATGTCAGCAGAAGTCCCAGGACTCAGATCCCTTCTGCTTGGTGGACTGCCCCTCCAGAAATATGTCACATGCAACCTGATAAATAGGTGTGTTTGGGGGATGGGCAGGTAGCTCGGAGAAGTGCCCGGGAGGCTCAGTTTCAGCCTTGACTGGATCTAGCTACAGTCTGGCTCTAGCTAATGCCTAGTTATATCACCTCAAACATTTTCCAAAACAGCCCTGGTTTCCTGGGGCAGCTGGATGCAGCAGCTCATTTGTTTATCTGGGGCGAGCAGTGGCTGTGGAGAGGGCCATATTGTTCCTACACTGGCACGCTCCTCTGGGGCCCCGACACACGGTCTCTCAGGACTTGGGGCCGGGCCAGCAGGCGCTCTCAGGAATGTCTATTGTGTCAGGTAAGTAGGTGGCCCTGCCTACTGTGGAGCTAAGAAGAAACCACAGTTCCAGCATCACTTGTGGACCCTGGGTCCTCAGAGTCCGTCTGGCAGGCTGCAGGGCTGGGCAGGGGTTGGGGGAGGAGGGCTGACAGCTCCGTTATTGGAAGGCTCCCATCCTTGGCCTAGGAACTCTGTTTGGTTTCTATGGTGACCTTCACTACAAGGGCTTGACTAAAGCTGAAGGAATGTGTTACCTAAAACCATCCCCCTGCAGTGCTCATGGTGGTCCATCCCTCCCCACCCATATTCCTGTTCCTCCTGGTCGGGCTTCCTTCCCAGCGGCTTCATCCGTGGGAAGGGCTAGCAGAGACAACTCTGGGCCTGCTAAACTTCCCCCATTCCCCGCAGGAAGCCCGTGGACCTCCTGGCCTTGGGCCTCCTGGTACATGCGTCCAGGGCTTAGTGGGAAGCCGGTAGGATTTCAGGGAGCTGCGGGGGGCATCTGGTTCCCTCATCCCAGGATCATACCGTCCCCGAGGAGGGATCAGTGTCCGCCTCATCACGCTTCTGCCTTTTTAAACCTGAGCCGCGCGGACCGAAGGCCACCCTTCAGCGTGGGCATCAAGACCCCTCCACGTGGCTGCCTAGCCACGGAAGAAGGGTTTTCAGAAGCGGGACTCACCCGAGGCTGGCATCTGCCTTGCCTGCAAGCCGGTGCCTGTGTGGGACCAGTGACTGCCCCCGGGAGTCACTCGCAGCCCAGCCTCAGCCCCCCCCCCCTACTGTCACTGTACACTGTCAGTGCCAGGTGTCAATGGGACTTTGTGGCCTTCCCTCCACACCGGGACCTCGGACACAGAAGTCCACCAACCAATGACCTTCAGTCCGTGTCTCAGCACACTTGAGAAGCAGAAGAGTCAGGGCAGATTTTTCAATTTATTTTATTTAAAGAGGAACACGTTGCTGCGGGTGGCACATAAGCAGGAGAAGTGACCCAGGGCAGTGACCTGACAGCTCTCACACTAGGACAGACTAAGAAGCCGGGAGTAGCGGCCAGCTTCCTCCTTTGTCTAGGCCTCTCCCAGGCAGGAGCAGGCAAAGYGCCTACCCCTACACTGACCTGCTGGCTTCTGTCCCCCACTCGGGACAGTCTGCTGAACTGATGACTCAGCAGAAAGGACAAGCCTCTAGAAGGCTTGGCCACCAGGGTAGCGGCTGCAAGGTGCCTGGCGGGAGACAACCCGCGTCATAGGCCTGAGAGTACACTTTGTTAGGGATGAGGAGGCCGGGCCGCGGCGGGTTGGCCTGGGCTGTTTTGCTGAGCAGTATTTACGGACCGGTGGTTTAATTAACTGCTAGCAACAGCTGGAGTCCCACATGGCCTGCTCTTCACACAGGGGGCAGTTGGGCAGGCGGGACACACAGTCAATCGAAAAGCAGTGACATTTCTCAGTGATCCCTGACCCGTAATGGACTCAGTGACATTCTCTGCTAATCCACGGGCTTCTCTACTTCGGGTTTATCTGTAGGGGACAGTTTTATTTGCAAAGGGACCTGGTCACTGGATAGAACTGGTGTGTGTGTGTG
>BDUI01049423.1:7897-19607 GCA_002335545.1 Apodemus speciosus | reverse complement strand
GACACTGCAGGCGTGTGAAGAGGTTGATGATGTGCATTGCCAGGTGGTAGCGCTGAGACGTAGAGCAGGCTGCTCTGTGGTAACACGGGAACACGGTAGGTGTGTGGATCGGGGAATCCAGACATGGCACTGTTGGGACATGGCAGAGGCACRAACAGGCATTCCCGTGCCACCACGCAGTGTCACTGAGACATAGCCGGCATGCAGATACCCATGCCTGTGCCACCAGAGGTCAGTGCCAGGACACAGCAGACCGATGAGATATGCAGCAGGGCTTTTGCTACCAAGTGGTGGCGGTGCTGGGACGTGGTGAACCCGTGCCACAACGTGCCAGCATTGGGATACATCCCACTTCCAGACACGGGTACCCAGGCTGCCAGGGTGGGTGCTGGGAAACAAACACATAARGGAGATGAGACACGGCAGGCACAGGGACAGRTCTGCCCAGGCCACCAGGTGGTGGCCCTGGCACACAGCATGTATGTGAACTGGTGGCCCTGGCAGCACCGGGAAATGGTAGGCATAAAGATGCATGCCTGGGACACCCACCTGATGGCACRGGACATGACAGGTGTGCCAGCCTTGCTGGGGCATGAAACGTGTGCAAACAGGTGTGCTGTGCCACCACATTGCACTGTCATGACATTAAAGGCATGCAAACTGGCATGTGGTGGAAGTCAAGCGGCAGGCTGGAACACAGCRGGGAGGAACACGTGTGCTTGTACAACTGCTTGGCAGCTCTAGGACACAGCAGAGATGCAGACAGGCACAAGGTTAGGGCTAGGATGCATCAGGCATGTAGACGTGTCCGAGATGCCTGTGCCCCCATCTGGCGTCACAAAGATGGGAGGTGCACACAGGTGTGCCTTTGCAGCCACATGCCGGTACTGAGACAGCAACGGGCRCGCCTCCAAAGCCACATGGAATTCCTGGAACACAGCAGGGCACAGACAAGCATGCCCACAGCGCAAGACGGCGGCATTGAGCCAGGGCAGGTGCTCAAACTGGTGTTCGGCATCACCATGTAGTGGCCCTCCACAGCGTGAGGACAAGCAGCCATGATCCTACCATGTGGTGGCAGTGTAGGACAAAGCTGGTATGCAAAGAGACAGCCCTGCTCCGCCACAGGGCAATGGGATGTGGCAGGAGAGCCAGAGGGTGTGCCTGACCCGCCATGGGGCTGTTCTGGGATACRRCATGTGTGCCAACAGTGTGCCACCACATGCCAGAACTGGAACAAGGCATGTGCACACTCATGGTCCCGTGAAGGGGTGGAGAGCTGGGACATGACAGGCATGAGCAGCCATTCCTGTGCCATCRCATAATGGTGCAGGACATGGGGCCTTGCGCATTGCCCCATGTGACCATGTTGGGACATGAAATATGAGCGGCCCACCATGCTCTGCGGCCGAGTTACATTGGTGAGGCACACCAGGTATGTAAACTGGCACACTGGTGCTGCCACGTGGCAGTTCTGGGACATAGCAGGAGGGAATGGGTGTGCCTGCACCACCAAGTGGTAGCCTTGGACCTAGTTGGCATGCAAAGCCTGCACCGGCTGGTGGTGCTGAGACACAGCAAGTGCAAAAAAACGGCATATCCACGCAGCAATGTGGTGATGGTAGTAACAGCAGACATTCAAACAGGCGTGCCTGTCCCACCCTGTGGGACAGGGCAGGTATGCAAACATGCTGGCATCACCAGGTGGCACTGTCAGGACACAGCAGGTATGTGAAGAGGCACATCTGCGCTGCCAGGTAGTAGGATGAGGTGTGAGAACAGGAGTCCCTGCATGGMCATTTGRCAGTTCAGGGTATGGAAAGGATGCAGACGGTGTGCCTGCGTCACTGTGTGGCTGTGCTGAGACATGTCAAGGGTGCAGACAGKTATGCTGAAATCCACATGGTGGCACTGGGACACAGTGTGCCATGCTGTCACCTGGCAGGACTGGGACGCAGCCAACCGGCAAACCTACACACCCTCTCTGCCACGTGGACACGGTGCTGTGACGTACAGTTGTGCAAAATGGTGAGCTCATTCCTCCTAGTGGTGTTGGCTTGAACCCAGAAGGCATGTAATCAGGCATGCCTACGCCACCAAGTGGCATCCCGGGGGGCACAGTAGGCACATGACCAGGTGTGTCCACACTGCCATCTGGTGTCACCGGGACAGGGTAGGCATGCAAACGAGCCCACCTGCACAGYCACCGTGGCATCACTTGGACACGGCAGGTGTGCACTGAGACATGTCAGGGGCACAAATGAGAATGCCTGTGTCACCAGGTGATGGTGCCGGGAGGCAGACGGTGTGAGAACAGGCATTCCCATGTCACCAGGGTGCAGTGCAGGCACACAGCAGGCACACAAACACCTGTGCCCATACGACCATAGAAAGGTGCTGGGCGTGGAAGTATGCAAACTGGGATGCCCGCCCCACCATGTGGCGATGTTGGGACACAGCATGCGTGCAAACAAGAGTGCCCATGCACCTACCCGGCGCTCCAAATACAGCAAGCACAAATAGGCATGCCYGTGCCACGAGGAGGCAGTGGGCACAGAAAATGTGTAAACAGCCCTGCACACTCAACTGGGGCACAACAGGTGAGCGAACAGCTATGTCGTGCTACTAGGTGGCAGCATTGAGACACAGACCACATGAAGAGTTACGCCCATTCCCCCACTTGGCAGTGATGGGACAGGACAGGCATATGAACAGGCATGACRATGTCACCAGGTTGTGTGCACAGCATGCGCTGAAGASATGTGACTGTGCCACAGCCTGGTGGCCCTGGGACACAGCAGGCACTAACAGTCATGCCTGGTCTACCACCTGATGGCACTGGACACGAAGTCTGCAAATAGGCCTACGCGTTCCATCATGTAGCAATGCAGGGGCACACAGGCATGCAAACAGGCATGGTGYGCCAAGTTGTAGCATTGCTCGGACAAAGCAGTCATGCAAGCTGCCATTCCTGAGTCACCAYGTGGCAGYTTTGGCGAGCCTGAACTGCTACATGCCCGAGCTAGGACTTAGTAYRCATGCATACATACACTGTATCCAGGCCACCAGGTGGCAGTGTTGTCTCTGCTGCCACAGCATGATGCCACAGAGTRTTTTACATGGAAACCTTTGTGGCAGTACTATATCATKRTATGATGCCGCAGCAAAGGCAGAGATCACATGAGATGGAGCATGTCAATGCTGCTGCAGCATGGTCATGTGGTACATTTCATGTATGGCCACGTATGCCCATACCACCCAGCATGGTGCCTCAGCATAGTTCATGTGTAATCATGCAYACCAATGCTGCCTAGCATGGTGTTATGGCAYATCTCATGTGTGCACAGGCRTAGCAATGTGGCACATCTCACGTGTGAGTAGATGCCCCTGTGGCATGGTTCTKTGATATGTCTTATTCGTGCCCATCGCATGGTGCTACAATATGATTCATGTGAACATGTGTGGCCACACCACTGAAGCATGGTAATATGACATAGTTCCCATGCGAATACTCATGCCACTCTGCTGTATTCCTCATTTGTGAACAGGTACGTGCCACCATCATGGCNGCACCAAGGCTTCACGAGGACACATGACCACAAATGAATTATGCCAGGACACCAGGCTGCAGTGGCACTAACATGTTCACATACAAGACATGCTGTGATGCTATGACACATGCACATGTGTTTACTTGGGAGCAATGTCATGATGCTGTGCTATAGAGGTAGGGACAAGAGTGTTCACACGTGAGCCATACTGGGTGTTAYGGCATTATGTACAGGCGTGTGCGTATATCAGCCATGCAAACACACAGTGCCAAGGCAGTTTGGTAATGCATGTTCACATATGAGCCGTGACACAGCGCCATGTAAGGGTGCCAGGCCATGGTGCTGTGAGCATGCAAGTTCACATGTTAGCCATGCTGTGGTGCTATGCTGTGGTGGTATGGCCATGTGTTTACATGCCAAGTGTGTTGTGCCATTTTGCTTCAGAAGTGACACATGTGTTCACACATGAGCTATACTGCAGTGTCATGCYGAAGTGTCATGAGCACACATGTGAACTGCACCTAGGATCCATGCTTCAGGGGCATGGTCACRYGTGTTTACACCTGAGCCTTKCAACAGTGCCATGCTATATAAGGATGGCCATGCTTGCATGTTCACRTAATAGTCGTGYCATGGTGCTATGCCATGGCCGTGTGGGCACACGTTTATAAATAACTGTGCCATGATGTCATGCCACAGAAGCAGGAATGTGTGTTTACATGTGAAGCATGTTGTGGTACACACTGCAGTAGCAGTGACATGTACGTTCACACTCTAGCTGTGCCCCATAGCACCACGTGAAAGCAGCATGGGAATACATGTTCAAATGTGAGCCGTACAGTGACWCCATGTCATGTGTTCACATGTGAGTCCTGCTACAGTGCCATGCCATAGTATTGTGGGCATGTGTATGTTAACACATGGGCTGTGTTGTGGTGCTGTGCTGCACCATTGTGAGCATATATGTTAACACATTTGTTTGCCACTGCACCACAGTGTCATTGGCATGGTGTCATTGGCACACAAGCTCACACATGAGTTATTATGAGGCRCCATGCTGTRTCTGTGAGGACACATGTAATTATACATGACCCATGCTGTGACACCAAGCCTCAGCAGCTGGAACAAGCCTGCTCAAATATGAAGGGTGCCATGCTGCGGTGGCTTAGGCATGCCTTTTCAAACACTAACCCATGCCACAGAGTCATGCCAAGGTTCTATGCTTTAAAGGAATGGGCTTACTTTTACATATATGAGACATGCCATGACCATGTGCCATGTTCTCATACAAACCATGCTATGGCAACATGCTGTGATGGCAGGGGACAAATATRTTCACACATGAAGTATGCCATGGTGCCATGCATGGTGGTGGTGACATATGTTCATGTATGTTATATGCTGTGGCACTATGCTAAAGTGGTATGAGCATGCATGATCACATATGAGCCATTCTGGGTCGTGATGCCACCGAAAAATAGGCACACATCCTTACACATGGGGTGTGCCATGATGGGAGTGCTGTAGCAGTGTGGGCACATRTATTCACCCATGAACCGTGCCATAACATTATGCCACAGCAGTGTCAGTATTCATAGTCACATGCAAGACCTGCTAATGTACATGCCATGGTGGTGTGGGCTTGCATGATTACACAGCAACTGCCGTGGGAGCATAGGAATGAATGTTCACACATGAGCCTTGCCTTGGTACTATGCCATGAAGGCTTAGACATGCATGTTCATATGTGAGCCATGACATTATTCCATATTGTCACACAATTAGCCATGCCACAGTACCATGTTGCAGTGGTGTGAACAKGCATGTTTACATGTCACTTCATGGCATCGAGCCATGCTGTGGAAGTGGAGACAAGCGTATTCATATGTGAGCTATGAATGCTCACATATGCRCTCACACGCAGCTCTGTGAGCTATGCCACAGTGGCATGCACACATATTTTCACATGCTAGCCATAATGCTCTGACGTGCTGAGGCACCGTGCCACAGTGACATGGGCATGTGCGATCACACCCAAGATGTTCTGTGGCATCTTACCACAGATGCTTGGACAAACACACAAAGCATAGCATGACTCTGTGTCATGGCAGTGGGAACACATGTGTGCCTGCACTGCTGTTACAAGATTCCCTGGAATGGAATGTATGTCAGCATGCATGCCCACACTGTTACTACATGGCTCCACAGCTTAACTTGCATTTGATCAACCATGCAAATGCCACCAAGACATGGTGTCATGGCATGTGATCAAKCACGACAATGCTGCCACAGCACTGTATTACAGAGGAGCTCACTTGTGAACATACATGCCAACACCACCAATGGCATGGCTCACACACAAACACACATATATGACATTGTAGGAGGACTTGTGTGTGAACACAGATACCTTGTCACTGAGGAATGTTGCCAYGGTAGAGTTTGAGTGTGGTCATTTGTGACAATGCCACCATGGCATGATGCTGTGGGACTTCTTGCATGTGACCACATGTGTCCCACGCTGCCTCCGTGTGTTGCTGCACAACAGGCTGAGTGCAAACCTATATGCTCACACTGCTGGAGCATGGCGCCACAGCACACCTTGTATGTGAACATGCATGTCCACACTGCCACAGCACAGCACCAAAGCATGGCACATGTGTGAATACATGTGCCATGTCATTATGACACAGTGCTGTGGCATGGCTCATGYGTGTATACACATGTCCCTGCTGCCATGCTCTAYATGCAAACCTGCAGCATGCCCATACCACCATGGAATGCCCTGGTGTCCAGTACTACAGCAAGGCTAGCTTGTGAACATGCATGCCTATATGAATGAGGCATGACACTGCTTCAGGGCTCACACRTGTTCATGTGTGCCAATGCATCTRGTGCATGGTGTCTTAGTTAGGGTTTCTAAGGGTTTCTATTGCTGCGAYRAAAGACCGTRATCAAAAAGCAAGTTGGGGAGGAGAAGGTTTATTCGGCTTACACGTCCGGATCACTGTCCATCATYGGAGGAAGTCAGAWCAGGAACTCAAGCAGGGCCGGAACCTGGAGGCAGGAGCTGACACAGAGGCCATRGAGGGGTGCGGCTTACTGATTGCTCAGCCTGCTTTCTTGTAGWACCAGGACCACTAGCCCAAAGATGGCACCACCCACCATTGACTAATTAAGAAAATGCCTATCTTGATTAGGGTTTTACTGCTGTGAAGAGACACCATGGCCAAGGCAGCTCTTACAAGGACAACATTGAATCGGGGCTGGCGTACAGGTTCAAAGATTCAGTTGACCATCATCAAGGCGGGAGCATGGCAGCATCCAGGCAGACATGGTGCAGGAGGAGCTGAGAGTTCTACATCTTCATCTGAAGGCTGCTAGAAGATTGACTTCCAGGCAGCTAGGAGGAGGGTCTTAAAGCCCATGCCCACAGTGACATACCTACTCCAACGGGGCCACGCCTTCTAATAGTGCCACTCCCTGGGCCAAGCATATTCAAACCATGGCCATGGCCCACAGGCTTGGATGCTCTTATTTTCTTAACTGAGATTTCCTCCTCTCAGATGACACACAAAAGCACCCAATAAACATGAAGTTGTGGCATGGCTCTTGTGTGAACACATGTGCTTGTGTTAGTTTCACGTGAACTTGATACAGGCTACAGTCATCTGAGTCTATTGACCCTCCAYAGAGAAAATGCCTCCATAAGATTCAACTGTAGGCAAGGCTGTAGGRCATTTTCTTAATTAGTGGCGTGGGATAGCCCAGCTTGCTGTGTTTTGTGCCACCCTTGTGCTGGTGGTCCAGGCTGAGAAAGCCTTGAGGAGCAAGACAGTAAGCAGCACTTCTCCGTGGCCTCTGCATCTTACTCCTCTAAGTTGCTGCTGCCCTGTTTGAGTTCCTGCCATAACTGCGTTAGATAGAGGTGTGAGTGAAGACATTTGACCATGCCACCGTGGTGTGGCACCACAAGAGGGCACTGTGGAATGGTTTGTCTCCACTCTGTCACAGCACAGCACTGTGATTGGGCTTCACCACCATGCACCCCACAGGATTCCAGGTTCTGATTGTTTTTTTCCCTTCGTTTGTTTGTGCTTGTTTGTCRTCAAGACAGGGTTTCTCTGTGTAGCCCCTGGCATCGTGGAACTTACTTTGTAGACCCGGCTGGCCCTTTGCCTCCTGAGTGCTGGGATTGAAGATGTGTGCCACCACCCAGGGTTCTGAATTGTTAAGGGCATAAACTGGGCCTCGAGTCGCTGAATTCCAGCCTAACTTTTTGGTGGTTAAAGAAAGACAATCCTGTATTTAAAGATATGACCATTCATTCATTGAGCGGACAGATACTTATTGAGGCCTATCATGGGCCAAGAATCATACTAGAGAGCTGGAGATCCACTAGCGAATAACTGTCTCTGCCATGAAACGCTACAGTGTTTGTGTATGTGTGTGGTGTGTGTGCAGACAGGTAAAGTGGGTGAGCAGTCAGGTATGGGAGATCACAGCTTATTTATTCCACCTTCGATAAATTCCAGGAAGGACATCAGGGGGAAAGGCATAGATGGCCAGCGGTGTAGCTTAGTTGGTAGAATGTTTCCTTGGCATGCAGGAGAAGAGACTTTGGGGTCTATCCCTACAAGTACATAAATTAGACATGGCGGCCCTCACCTCTAATCCCGTCACCGTGAAGGAAGCGGCTTGAAGATCAGAAGCTCAAGGTCACCCATAGCAAATTGCAAGGCAGTCTAAGTTACGGGAGTCCCTATTACAAACAAAAACAAAAACACTCCCACACACTGGAAAACTGGAAGCTTATTCTCTATGCCTTGAACAGATTGCTGGATATTGTTTTATGTTGTGTAGAACAAAGAATAGCCCTTACCAGATGGGAGTAGGAAATGGTTTACTTGAGAACCAGACAACTTTAGGCTGTTGGCGGAAGAGCCCTGTCTACTTGCAAAGCCAGTGTCAATGTGAAACTGGGAGGCTCCTGTGCTTCTCTTCAAAAGCAAACTGCAGGGACAAACTCGGTGGTAAACACCTGTAATCCCATYTCTCTTGAGGCAGCGGAAGGACATGCAGGGCTTGGGGGCGGCCTGAGTATGAATCAAGGCCTTGTTCATCTTACCCCACCCCCACAGTCTCACTTAAAGGCAGATTGCAACTCTATCTCTCCAAACAGGAAGTAATGCTTAACAGATACCRAGATTAAAGTGATACACAACTGGAAGCTGGGACAGCAAACATTAACATATTGCAAGGTCAAGAGGTGAATTTCGTGATCTTATTAGGACAAGGCATGCTATTGCAACATTTCAGCATAAGACATTTCAGCATAAGAGAGCAGTTCATGAAGGGATTCTTCTACCTGCTCCAGGCATCCAGCTCACTGATTCTCAGGCCTCCAAACTAAGTTAAAAACCTTCCTCTCTGAAAGTCCGTTTCACTCCACTGCATAGAGAGCAGAGATTTCTGGCATTCTTGCCGGGTGAGTTTGAACTCTTGATAAGTTCATTTGGGTGGAAGAATGCGTAGAGCTGCCAAGCTCTACAAATCTTTCAGACAGCCGAGTGAGAGTCTTTTTTTTTTTCTGGACAGAATCATTCTTCTCAAATGTAACTGGATTTTGCCAAAATGTTAAATGGCAAGCATATTCTACACTCCACAGAATAGCTGTTATATCTCCGCCTGCTAATTACGAAGCTCGGATACTTAATACCCATGRTTTCTTATATTCAAAGGATGCTGGCTGCATTGCTACAGAACCTGATGGAAGAAGAGGAATGAGACCTGTGGGGCCAGCACATTAGATATACACCACACTCCATACATGCCTGTGACATAATCACTGCCATGTTTATAACACTGATACAAGTCCTAGCACAATGTATGAGCTCAAATACTTGTTGAATCAAAAAGTCATTAAAACAGTTTTCATCGTGTTAATGACTGTTTTGTAGAAGGCAATATGCTCCTGACAACRCGATTTCCCTTTTGAGGAAACAGGTACCCTTCTTTCAGAGTCTGTTGCACTTGCAGCTGGTGTGGGCTGTGGTGCACACCTGTGTCCTAGCATTCGGGAACCAGCAGTAGGAAGCTGGAAGTTCAAGGCTAGCCTAATCTATAGAGCAAAACCTTATCTCCAAAATTGATTAATCAATAAGATACCATTGGTGCTGGCTACTTTTATGAGTTAGCTGAAAGGAGCGAACCATCATTTGAAAAAAATACCTTCATAAGATCTGGCTGGAGAGCATTTTTTAAATTCATGGTGGATGGGGGAGGGCCCAGCCCATTGTGGGTGATGCTGTCCCTGGGCTGGTGGTCCTGGGTTCTATAAGAGAGCAGGCTGAGCAAGCCATGAAGAGCAAGCCAGTAAGCAGCACCGCTCCGTGGCCTCTGCATCAGCTCCTGCCTCCAGGTCCCTGCCCTGTTTGAGGATCCTGGCAGAYCKGCCACCAGAGGCGGTGTATTTAGTATAGCTTACAGAATCAGGATGCTAGTGGTCGTGCCCAGTAATTGTGTTACCTGTTAATTCTGAACTAAGTTCATGTGGTGTTTTCCTTCACGCGGTGACCCAACTGGGTTCCAGAGAGAAAGATGGCAGCAAAGTATAGGTTTGCAAGAAGTGCATCCCCAAAAGGCCATGGGAATTTGGAAGTGTGGGGCTGTCGTGGTAGTGACCTGCCAGTGGAAACTTACTGAGCTCAGTGGAGAGATTTCAGAACTCCAGGTCAGAGAGTCTGCCCAGATGAGAACAAGACCCACTAGTGCCTTGCCGGTGATAGCATGGATTGCATATTATTGTTGTTATTATTATTGTTGTTGCTATTAATATTATTATTTCATGCTACAAGTTCCTGTTCTGACTTTCTTTGATGGTGAACAGTGATGTGGAAGTGTAAGCCAAATAAACCCTTTCTTCTCTAAGTTTCTTTGGTCATGGTGTTTTATTAAGGTAATAGTAGCCCTGATTAAGACTTCATCTAATAGCTGCTGATCATAGAGTCCTAGGAGCTAGGTACAGTAGTATGGTCCTATAGTACCAGACAGTCAGAAAGCTCAAAAAAAAAAAAAATTCTTGCCTTCATCTGACTGTCAAGGGTTCATTCAAATTTCTGCTGGCTTCCAGTTCCTCTTTTGAAGTCCAAGTCATGTGTTCTAATTCTTCTTGTATTTCAGAGGATATAGTTACCTTCTGGCCTTAGCTGTCTTACATGCTCAAAAACTGATGTTTTACTAGCTATTACACCCCGGCCCTTTTTGTGTGTAACTTTTAGCTATCCYGCCTATGCTCTAGGAAGGGGCCACACTACCTACCAGCCCCCACAAGCTTCCCTTGAATTCATGRATAAAAGACACATACACAGTTGTTCCTTTTTAACTTTCCTTCTCAGCATAATTGCTAGGTGCTACTATCTCCGGCCTGGAAAATAACGTGCCCTTACCGTTACTCTGAGCTCCACACCTCTCACATGACCTAAACTTTAGTGGCTAGTCCCATCTAGTCCTGCTAAATGCCCCTGACCACCTGCCTGTAGGAGTGGCCTGTATGGCCTCTTTTTTTTTTTTGAGATCTCACATGAGATTTCACCCTTCTCCATCAGAAGAATGGTGAAACTCCTCTCCTCCTCTTTGTCTCTCTGCTTTCCTCCCAGAACCCAGAAGTCCCACCTCATCCTTCTGCCCAATTGCTCTATGACTTCTTTACTGACAGATCAAGAACCAACTGGGGAACAGGACCTTAGCAGCAGAACTACAGGGCCCAATTTTAAGGATAGAAACAATTATTTCTCTCCACAACCCTTCTTTCTTTATTTTGGTTTTCTGAGACAGGGCTTCACGGTATAGTCCTGCCTGGCCTAGAACTCACTATGTGTACAAAGTTGGCATCAAATGTAATAACTGCCATCTTGCCTCTTTTCCCCAAGTGCTGGAATAACAGGCATTTGTCAAACTGCTCTGCTTCTTTGACATATTAAATCAGAAGTGGAATTAACACCTAAATTGAAAGACTGGGAAAGACTTCAGTGCCTTATCATTATACTTGTTCCAGTACCCAAAGGCAGTGTTTATAAGCCCTTTATGCCTCTCTAATCTCTCCTAGGACTTCCTTCCTTCTTTATTATAGTTATATGGACATTCTCCAATTCCTCAAC
>BDUI01049411.1:0-12557 GCA_002335545.1 Apodemus speciosus | reverse complement strand
ATATGTATTTAATTATAATGCAAGTTTTTGGGGATTTTCTTATCATGGAAGAATATGAGCAAAAAGAAAAAAAAGATTGCCTGCCTAATGCTGATTTTATCTGGTAATGGTACTCTTTACCTTGTTTCAACATTTCCCTCTTTAATATTTTCCAACAAAATCTGTCATGGTTGGACAAAATCTTCTAATTATCAATGAGTTCTGATGAGATATTGACAGGCAACCTCCAAAGCCAGGTGTGTCTGGCTTAAAAAGCCAGTAAGATTTCTTTTAGTCTGCCCTGAGAGAAATCAGTGATAAAGCAGTAAAATTTGGGTTATCTATTTTGAATACAAATTAACTTGCACCTGAAGCCTACTAGGCTGGGGAAATCATGATATGACAGAAATAGATAGATGATAGGAATGACCTGATTATCTGTTGCAATTTCAGCCTCATTCATTTGCTGAGGCTTCAACTATGCTGGAATCAATTCTGTTTTCTGCTGCAAGAATAGTAGACATAAAAGTCTCTGGATGATGTACTTCCTTCCGTAAAATATCCTGAAGCCCCCACTCTTTCAACCCTGGAGAATCATCATGCAGACCGTTCAACACTGAGTCACCATAACTCCAGAGAACATCAATCAGAACTGTACCTTTCATCTTCTCTGTGCAGTAAARATGAAATTAATGAATGCTATTTTAATCTTTCTGGACTCTTAATGGATTAACCATTTTTCCTTCTTGAGGAAGGCAGAAAGAAGAGAAGGTGGACAAGCCAAAGTTAAGTTTAGGATGTTCGTCCCAGAATATATTAGGCTTTGACTTGTGTAATTCTCAGACTTGTCATACTAAATTTAATATCATGTACACTTTGGACAATCACGTAAGGGACTCAAGATGATTTTTCCTTTGCATTTAAGTGTCATGAGAAACTAGTATCTAGGAGATTATTCTAGCACAAGGAATATTTATCATCATTATAATAAAACAWATAACAGTGTTTGGTGGAGCTTGGAAAAAAGTCTATGATCCAAGTTCAATGAGGGACAACAGTTTTACTTTGTGCATTGTTTTCTCCATATCCAGAGATCTGCCCATTGCCTGACATGAAGAATRTATTTGGTAACCCTTTCAAAAGAAAAGAAAATCCATTAAATCAACAGCATTCTTGAATTACTGCAAATTATTAATGAAATATTGCATCATAATAGCAAAATATTCTAACAAATTGTTTATACTAATAGAATAAATGTAAATAAACTGATGTGACTGTATTTTGTAGAACAGATTGTTTAAAATAAGAAAGCCAACTGCCTAGTTTTGTTGAAAATATAAGAAAACTCAAATACTTAGGATAACTTGGGATTATACTAAAGTTCTAAAACTTTCCCAAAGGGCATTTTTCAATAAATGTATCAAAACACAAACTCAAGTGTAAAAAATAAGTTCTACATTGGACATCATTGGTGTCTCTTGAGGACATAGTAGATTAAAAGAAGACAWGTAGTAAAAGAATATATACTTCATGATTCWGGTTGTACAAAGTTACCACACAAGAGAAATTGATATATGGTATTAGGAGACATGACCTAAGTTAATTGAGCTAAATAGATAAGGGACTGAGAAGAKGTATGGGAGGAGATTATAGGGATAATGTTCTGCTTCTTGTGTTTGCATGTGCTTTCTTGGATTCAATTTGTAAAAATATACAAAGCTCTGTCCTAATATATGTTGCATTCCATATGTAGAAGCTGTATCAAAATCAATCCTTATTTTGTTGTTCAGAAAAGTTCTGGCTGTTCTCAAACTTAAAATCTTGCAGACTCAGCTTGMCAAGTATTGTTATTATTGATGAGTATAACCATACTTAGCTAAATGTGGATTATTTTTTAAGAAAATAAGAAAGTAATAAATCATTAACATTTCTTCCTACCTTTGTCAAAACACAAACTATATAAAATTACAGCCACTTAATTACAGTATTTCAAATAACTAAGTAACAACCAGAAGAAAATTACATACACACATACATGTGCAGGAATACATGTACGCATGAATATGCAATTGTTTCTTGAATAGATTTTCATTCCATATCCATCTCTTATGCCTTCAGCTATATCCGACCCAGATCAGGTGTTATCAAAACAGATAGAAGTGATCTGTTTTGAGGTGACAAGAGAAGGTCGAGGTCACTACTTCGCAGAAGCCCTTAAGTAATCATCCAGGAGAACTGTCACAATGCATCACTGAATTGCTAGGCATGTTTGCAAGAAAAGCCATGTGAATGAAGTGCTCAGAAATGAAGTCTTCATGGTCACAAACATCATTGCATGTAATGGAATGTACCTCTCTGCCCTTACTTCCAACATTCTGTGAAAGCAGACATCTGGAATCACATGTATCGTTCTGTTTTGAACCATTTGAACTTGACAGTTCACAGCCTGTATCTATCATAGAAGCAAATGATAAAATGAAGAACCTAATGACCTCTGCCTATATGAACATTTTTCTAGTTGGAAAGGATTCTTGTAATTCTGTTAACTGCATGGGTTTGTATTCTGAAGTTTTCCCCTTCAGCATGAGATCTGAAAAGTTTCTCTCAGAACTATAAAATMTGAACTGGACCATTACTGACATATATTGATTTCTTTTCTTTCCAAAACTGTAACAATGATATAGTTAAAAGGTGTTTTACTTTCATTATGCTATRAGAAGATGACATTTTTTAGCTTCCTTGTGACTTAACAGTAAATTAGCCACAGCACACAAATTAACTGGAAAGAAAGYCTTCAGAGTTACAAAAGTTAGAGTCAGAGGATTCAGTAATAATGTTTTAAAAGTGTTCTTTCATACTTCTGTTACTTACACAGTGAAGTAAGACTATTTCACTTTATGACATTAAAAGGTCCTATCTGCCTAACCATATTTCTCCTTCCTCACTACTTTATCCTGAAGGAAATTTCTGATTATTCCTATGTCATTTGAGCCAGAAGGTCCTATGTGCCTATCTCCCATGTTGTTCTTCCTTCTGACCCTGAAAGGACAAGCGCAYAGTGTTTTCTTTTCCAATACTGTAATCTTATGTAAAACCCTGATTAGAAAAACAAATGTAATTTTAGTAGGACACCTRCGTTTTGCATTATCAAGACTAAAGCTCTATTTGCATTTAAAACCTTGTACTCTTTCAACCACTTCTTAGATGATGTTCCTTATAGTTAAAAAAAAAAAAAGTAAAGTATGGCATAAATGTACTTTGACATGATCATATTTCTAGTAATGAGGAGTACTTTGTTGCTGGACCCTTYCAAAACAATTGAATACACATTAAGCTAATTTTGCTTCAAGAATTGGGAGACTTTGAGCAAGAACTGTGTACTAGAGGCAAACTCATATGGTGGTATCAAAATACAGGCTAGGTTATGAGATCAAACTTGCTTTAAGTTTTARAACTAACATCTGACTAACCGTGGGGAAAATACTGGTTTTCTTTTGTATTTACTCACAATCTGGTCCATTTCTAGTCACTCTGTAGACTGAAAAGAGGACTAAACCAGTAGTTACCTCAAAGATATCTCATCTTTGATTTGTTTTTTTCCCTCTACAGAAATTCAGTCATTAATGACCTTAAATATATTAYCTTTCTGTTTGCAACTTTCTATCATTGATATGCACAACCAACACACAGRGACAGAATCACAGAAGGAACTTTTTCTTGTAACATTCATTCAATACCAAACATCCAGTATAAAATGTACAGGAAGTCACTCCATCCTTCTCATGACTTTCCCATGACTTTGCACCATGTTTTATCTTTACCAGGCATTCAGTCTCATGATTATCAAAGATCCAGCCACCCTCATGCTATAACATTCTTCTTACCTGTCAGGACTGAGCTGCCCTTAGGGTGATAACATTCTGACCAATAGTAATCTTGTCACTTCAGTGCTATCTACAGAATTCTTCAGTTTTGTCCTGATTTTACCTTAAATATTACCTCTTCCATGATTGCTCTGAAGGAGTAACCAATTTATTAAAAAACAACATATAAAGGGAAAGTTAATTATTTATGTTATATTCACTTTTATATTTGTATGTTTGTAATCTGTGGCTAAATTATTGCTAAATTAATGACTGAATTTAAGAAAAATAATTATGCTGTCACAAAAATCAGGAAATTCTACCTATTTATTAGTAGTGGACTAGAATATAGATGCAACAAATTATAAAAGTTTAACACAAATTCTCAGAGAAAAACGACTTTATAAATAATAACTACCAATGTGTTGCTTTTCTCTAAAGTAGGGACTTATTTTGCTAAAGGGAGAGCTATAATAAATGCTTGCAAAGTTTTGCTAGCTGATTTCATATTCAAGCAATATTTCCTTTCTTCCCTCCTTTCCAAAAATGCCATTGTTACCACACTGTCTACTAGATTGTTTTTCTCCCAGAATACTCATTTTTAACTAATATTTACTCATGTTATTTTGCAACCATATAATTTCTGTAAGCAGCAGCATTTAATTTAAAAATAATAATGTTTTATGATCACATTTGCTTGGCTTTTAGTTGGTTAGATTTGAGCTTAATAGTATGTTGCTTTTATGATAAAAAAGGTGTGTGTGTGTGTGTGTGTGTGTGTGTGTGTGTGTGTCTGCAAGCATGTGCATGCATATTGCTGGGGTTTAACCCAGTGTGTGGAAAAGTATTCTATCACTGGGAAAGCAAAAGTTTGGTTTCCTAAARAAAAATTCATTGATTTTCCTGAATATGTAAAGATCATAAACCTGGATAACAGTACTCTATGGAAACCTTGCAAATTGGATGTGAGTTGTTCCTAAGGTCCKTTAAACTCAATGTAAAAGCTCAATATTAATGTTGCAGAGGGTATCCAGAGAATGGCTTAGAGCCATACTGTTAGGGATGCTCGGAATGCACATTGCTCAGCTCAACCACAGCAGCATCTTTCCAAAAGGAAACTGTTGAGTCCTCAATGGCTGTCAGAGCAGCATTATCTTAAGTTAGGCAAATCCTCCCTTTACATTGTTTTCTTCCCAGATGATTCGAGGTACGATGGAGATCACTAGCTTTCTCATAAGTTTTAGGAAAATGGACAAGGTTAAAATAGAACAAATGAGCATTTTAAAAGTGTTAAGTTCTCCTGGCTTGTCTTTTGTACCAGTTTTCATTCCACCTTGGTGCATTTGTACATCTCAAGTCATTTGCATGTCACTACTTTCATGTGATGTCTAACACATAGACAGAGTTAAACTTTTAACCTCACATACAAGGACCAGACTTCCTAGTGGGGACTGAAGAAAGCAACTGTAGTTTGTGGGACGACATTAGTTACCTTTCAAAACAAAACCCTAAGTTGATAGACTGATATTGCAAAGAGAAAACCAGGATATATGTAATGTGTGAACCACTAATTGCCAGATTAGCTAAAAATAAGATAAGTGGAATATAAATTTAATATTTCTCTTAATTCTCGGAGTAGGGAGTTTATTCTAAAGAATAATAAAAAATTGAAAAATTCAGGCAAAACTCAATATAAAAGTGTTTATCTGGTGGCATACAATTTGTTGTTAGTCTCAGTATTGAGGAGAAAGAGGCAGGTAGATCTCTTTGAGATTGAGGCCAGCTAGGTTAACATAGTGATACACATTGAGTTCCAGAATAGAAAAGGCTATGTAGGAAAAAACCATATGTGTGTGTGTGTGTGTGTGTGTGTGTGTGTGTTGTGTGTGTGTAACTATTTATATTTATATATTATAAATTATATATTTGTATTTATATGTTTGTTAGAYACAAGGAGTACTTTTAAATTATATAGCATAAAAGGTGTATATTTAACTATTTCTGAATGAGAATGTACAATTCATTGACCGTGATGACAACTATTTATAATTTATTTCTGTCACATTTACTGAAGAACAATTATCATAAAATCGGATTACTATTTTAATAATTTTAAAGCAGTATGACTTCTCTGTTTCTTCTGCCCCCACTGAGCAACTGTAGCATATTTTCTCCATTTGAATCACTGGGAGAAGGCCACAAGAGAATAGCATAGAACAGGCACAAAAACAAATGCAGGATCCTGCTTGCATATACCAATATTGTTTGTGTGTTGCTGGCAATAGATTTTCTTTTATATGGCTTCTTTTATTACTCATCACGATTAGTGATTTTAACAAGGTTRTTGTACTTATTAATAGTCTAACTGTGGCTATAATGTATAGTAATTCATGTTGTAATATTATATCCATTTACCAATTGAGGATGTGGGTTCATTCTGGTTTATGAAAATTATGTAGAAAGCTAACAGAAACACTTAATATTCAAGGTTATATGAGGATGCATCTTTTTAATTTCTGTGGCAATTAATCAGAGATAAGTCTTTCAAAACATTTCTTTGGTGCAGTGGGAAAAGCTGCAGCTGTCTTGTAGGTGAAGATGATATTTGAGGATTCCAGCTATTCAAAAATGACAAMAATCTACACTGGGCCCATTCCAGCCATTGTGCAGGTATAACCCTTTGTGCTCAATCTCATGTCTGTGATGACCTCTGAGCAGCTAATAGCCTCCCTTTAAGTACAGTTTACACAGATACTTTCCACTTTYTCCCCAAACTGAGCTGTGGATCTCCTTCTCTTTGGACTGTGATTTTCCTTAAGTACAAAATAAAAAAAAATACCATACTTTTTCCCAATATGTAGATACTACTTTTATTTATTCACAAAAAGTATTTTCAAGAAAGATACTTATACTAAAAACTTTGTGTACTAATCTCATATTGTCTTCAACAACTTGTTATTTTGTGATTTAATGTATTCAAATTCTAATGGTGCTTATTCAGGTAAACCTCTTACCTTTTCTATAGTATCTTCTCTGACTTGTATTTCTCTTGAAAAGTACTTTCATTTTATATGCTTAAATTTTAGATCTAGAAATTCTGCTTTGTAATTTTTGTATAATTTCAACTTATCTTTCTGTTTTTATTTTGTATATTCTAAGACATCAACTTAAATGTCCTCACATATTAATGAAATCAATTATTTATTAGTTCTCAGTCTCTTCCATTTTTCTCCTTGCAGTGGGTCATGTTTGATTGCTTCTTTTTATTTCTTGCATTTATAGGTTATATCCCTTTCTGTGTGTTCTCTTTCCTTCCTCTGTGTTCTTAAGGAAATACTGGGCTGTGGCATGAGAGAGTCCCTGTTGAGTTCCTTTACAATTTCTAGGCTCACAAGAAGCATGCCTTATTCAAAGATGATATCCTGAAGGGAAGTCTTCCTCTGATCTCTGAGGCAAGTTCTCAGCATTTATGAAGGTCTTCTCTCCATGGACAGATTTATGTTTCATCCTGAGCAAAAGCAGAGATCATTTACTTTTAGCTCTCCAGTAGATCTTTACTAATCCTGTACAGTTTCACCATGTATTCATTTATATATAAGCATACCAATTATTTGCCTGAGTTTCCCGCATCAGACTCAAGGATTCCTTCTGACTATTTCTTCCTAGCCCTCCAGCATTTCTGCCTCCTTACTTCCCTCACTTCCTCCCAAATTCAATCAACCTTACCTACTAAGCTACACTCTCCATTTTATTATCTGAGTAATTCTCACCTTACAGTAACCTAATTCTGCACAGAAATATGAAAGTTATTACAGAGCCAAAGACAAAGCCATTGCAATTGCCATCTCATGTCTGTCTTTTTCCAACTCAGCCTTGATGTATATTCCTTGGAATAAAATATTTAATAGTTGTATTCATTTTTRTTGGTATTTATAATTGGTTAGAAAGTTGTCTAATTTTATTTATAGAAAGAATGCGAGAATTATGTTATATGGTTATTTTACATATTTCACTTTTAAAAAATTGTATATCATATGTGGCACTTATTTCACAATTAAAATATATCTAGAATATTGGGCTCTCTATATGTAATTCTGCAGAAAAGATATATTTCTCTGATAATACGGATTATTCCATTTATGTATTCTAGAGGATTAGAACTCTTGATTGCTAGGCAAGTTTTCTGTCTCTGAGCTCTCTTTCCAGTCCCAACTTCATGTGACAATGATCTGAAATAGCAAGTTTTATTTCCCTTTTGTTCTAAGACAATAGAAATTGTTACTTTGAAGAATGTATTTTCAAATTTTATATAATCATAAYAAGGGGTGGGAGAAATGCATTATCTCTGCTTAGGAGTCTGGTTAAATCTATTACTGTCTGTTCTGTATTCCTATCTCTAAAATGCCATTCTTCATGACTCTAGTACAAGATTTTATTTGTGAAGTTATGAGAAATTCAGGCTGGGCACCCAAGCAGAAAAAGAATGTTGTCTTCAAAGCCAAATCCCCAGCGTACAGAAGAATCAGCTCAAAACCTTGTGCAGATTTCAGTACAATTCATAGCCTCTGACATTTCATAGACCAGGAAGATCCAAGCTTAACTAGCACAGAAAAAGTAATACATTTCTTCCCTTTTGTAGAAAGCTACATATAATATATCTTTGAAGACAGGATGGAAATTATCACCATGTTCTTCTATGGATAAATATGGGAGTTCAGTTTCTGAAGCAGTGGCATAGTTTGTTGGCAATAAATTCACATAATGATAAAAAGTGCTACTTCTAGAGAAAAGAGTAAGCAGTGTGCACTTCAGCTCTGTGTGCTGTGGCACACTGATTTACAGAGATAGTTCCTCTGTACCTTGTACTTAGGAAACTCATATTACTGTCTTGCAGTCCATCTAATTCCCTAAGGATTTTATTTTCTAGTGATGGGTTATTGTGACACTAAGTTCAAAGCACACATGTTTCTTCAAAACACAGTGCTCCTTAATGACCAAGGAAAACAAATGAATATATCCAGGCTTAATGATATCTATCSTGTTCCCTGGATATTTGGGCTTCTGATTTTAGCCTTATAAACTCAGCCCAGTATTTTATTTCTGCACARTGAAGTTTGTCTCAATAAAATTAGTTCCTACAATTAGCTTCCTCAGCAATGATGAGCCATCAGTAATGTGTTAATTTTGTACTAATAGCTGAAAGTGTGGTATCAGCTAATGCCTGTGGATCCCTAACTGGAACTCAAGTTTAGTGGCAAATCCATGCAGATTTCCAATGCAAAACTACCTTGCCACTCAGAAAATCTAGCCTTCCTACATTTGTCATATACTAATCCCTATTTACATATTTATTAATTAAACACTTAACATACAGTAAACATCACTCTCATGTTTTCCATAGATTTTACCTTTTCACCCAGAAGAATCTGAGTAATCAGAAAATTGAACTAGCATGTATTTGGGAGACTAGCATGTGCTTCCTTTGAGATTGAGAGCAGATACCACTTCTGATCTCAGGGAGATGGGCACCTAAAGAACACAGGAGCAAGTCATTGGTGTTCTGTGCCTATTCAAAGCCCAATAAATTCTAAGTCACGGTAGAAATTGATGTGAGTCACTGGGCAGTTTCTAAACTGAGGAGCACACATTACAAACGATGTACAAGAACATTTTATGCTTCTATTCATAATTAGACCACAAGAGCAAAAAATCACAAATTCCTTTATTTTTCCTTCTAATTCATATTGACCTTTTCTTGCCCCCAAACTTCATTTTCGCATAGATATCTTTAGATTAGATTGGTAAGTTCTCTAAATTATCCCACAGATGGCTTGATGTTGGAACCTTATTGGGATCCTCTTTGCTCTTTCAATTTTTGCAAATACCTAATAATAATGAAAATGAATTCCCATGTTTTCAACTACACATCCCATCTCTATATGATCCTTGCTGAGTTGTATACAGTGAAAAACTGTGCTGGATCATTGTTATATGCAAGTACAATGTGAAGCTAAGTATAAACCCAAAAACTATGGAAAGAAACATTGTAAATAGCACATAAATGCAAGGGTATTTTTCGTGCTCTTGAGTATAGAAGTTCTTCAGAATCACAATTAATTATTTTTACAACAAATGTTGTAAGTGATGTAGAACACGTGAATGAAYACTCGAAGTCAGGAAACAGAAAGGCTTTTCCATGAACCTACCCTATTTATGTACATTAATAAGCATTCTGCATGCAAATGAATGTCACTGATTGCCACTGTTCCCGAATTACATTTGATGTTTGAACTCTATACTATTGATTCATTCCAGTTTCTGTTATTAATCCTTTTAATTACTCCAAACAAATTAGCCTTAATGTGATATATACACTCAACAAATTGATCATTGAGAGAATAATTCTGTTGTTTATCACTGTCAAGTTCTTCTGGGAAGCATTCTGTATGCGATAACTGTGTTGGCTGTGTTTGTGAAAATGACAGATAAGATACGACTAAAGCTTCCGCATCAGGAAAATCCAAGTAAATGCAATCAGTATCTATCAAGCTGTCAGCGCGACATTGTTCTTTTCATCCTTATATTTTCTGAGGTTTGAAATGCTCTCAAAACCAGTCCTGAACCACTAGCCATGGCAAGCCATGCAGATGGGGTTTGCTGAAATATCTAAATGGCATTCCTTCAAGCATCATGTTTACAACAAAAATCTTTGCAAAACTTGAACATTATGTTTTTGTACTGTAGAGAATGTGCTATTCATTTACCAAGCTTCAGAATAAAGAAATCTCTATTCATACGATTTTGTTCATATAGGGGTGGGGTGGGGTGGGTGTGTCATGGAAACCAAGCTAGGTAGCCATTAGCCTGCCTATGATGTTGACATTATCCTATGTTTTGGAAATATAGAAAAGCTGAAGAAAGGTGAGTAAAGAGGATTTATTATTACTATTATTATATTTCCACCATTCTGTCTGAGTTAAAGGATTTTAAAATTAAGAGGTATAAAAATGAAGTGACGATCCTCCAAAAATTAAAGAAAAGAAATTGAGCCTCAGGAAAGAACTGGCAATCCATGGTCATCTTCTTCCTATACATTTTCTTCTATAAGAAGAAATGAGCTCTAAACACACAATCTAGTCATGATAGGGACAGAAGCCTTGGTTGTTTTCATTCCATGTGGTTGTGTATATGACTTCAACTTCTTACTGCACATCCATGGGGATTGTTATTTCTCCTTTTCCAGTAGCTTGAGAACACTACTTACTTTCCTCCTCTATGAGTGCTCCAACTATTCTCTGAAGAGTTTACCCTCAATGGCAAGGGCAAAATGATTGGCACAGGCTAAACTTACTGCCAGATTGCAGAGCAGGAATAAAAAGAAAAAACACTGTGTCTCCTAAGAATGTGTAAGGTGCACCTGTGACCCTACAACCCTTCATTATTTTTCCTGTTTCAAAATTCCAGGATGAATAATGCCCAGTGAATTTATTAGCATGTTTCCTAGAGAGCCTTGACGGGTCCAACAACTCAGAGCTGACATGGTGCATGATTTAAAAACTAGTTTTTAGATCTTCATTCTCATCTGTAGTCMGGATAGATTGTGTGGATAAACTGCAATTTGAAGATGATTTGGAGTCTGTGTTTACTGTGACAGTTTTATAACAATGTTTCACAACATAGCAACCTGTACATCTTTAACTATGTTTTTTCCCTGAATTTTAGCCATGTTAAAGAAGTTGAAATGCAGTTATCAATATGTGACAACATTCTTAAAGTTTGATCATTTTATAGTAAACTGTGGTGAAAAAAAAACTAGCAACACAATTATATGTGACAAATTGTATTTTATAAACAACATACAAGATGCCAGGTTATTACTCTATATTTATTATCAGAAAATACTATTGCTATATAGAGTAATCATTGGAGTAGGAAAAAGATTAAGGAACAAAATTTCTGGTTTTGTTCTTTTTTCCAATTCTTTGTTGCTACATGAGATTATTGTAGACTACCATTATAACTAGTGCATGGCTGTGTGGTGAATGTGCCATATGCTATACTAYGCAATGCTATTCCTATCATTCCATAATGTTGCATTCATTCTGTATGGTAGGATAGGCATTCTTTTCCACCATAGTCCTGGAAAATTCAGTTAAGAATAATAGAAAGAATCACAATGAACTGGAGTTTTCATCCCCAACTGAAAGTTGTATACTGAATGCTTAAGAATCTCCTAATAATATTATTTGAAGGCTTCAATGATCATAAAAAAAAACTTTCCATAACTTCCAATTATAACCAATAAATGAAAACATAGATAGTGAAGACCAAGTTATAGATATTGATGCTGTTTCAAACCACAGTTGTTTAGTTTATTCCATACATTTAGTGTGTATGTGTGTATGTGTGTATGTGTGCGCATGCACACACTCATGTGCATACATATACCTGTGCTTGTGCTCATGTATGCATGCAGTGCCCTGTAACCATAATCACATAAGCATTCTTTCCCTTACTTTCTTAATTGTGAGCACMTTCAGGATGTTCYAGGAACATTATGTATCATGTGCAAATGACGGGTTTATGAATATGCTCATACACACGTTCTAAATTGTGGAAAACATTTAGGCTCTACTGCAAACACATAAAAACCCACTTAGATATTATAATATATTCAGGACAGATGTACTTACATTTTATAGTATGTTCATAATG
>BDUI01049405.1:0-13406 GCA_002335545.1 Apodemus speciosus | reverse complement strand
GGCTGTCCTGGAACTCACTCTGTAGACTAGGCTGGCCTCGAACTCAGAAATCCGTCTGCCTCTGCCTCCCAAGTGCTGGGATTAAAGGCGTGTGCCACCACCGCCCGGCAGGATATGCTTAATTCTAAGCATCCTAAGAAATGAGAGAGGAAACAGAAGCTATTTGAGGGGCAGTACAGAGAATAAAGAAGGCAGTTTTACTGGAACAGTTGTACAGAGACAGGTTGAAGAGAGAGGAAGCTGGATACAGGTAAAGACAAAATGAACCAGAGAATAAGGAGCCAGAAGATTAGAATAGATTGCCAAAGATAGTTTGAAGTCAAGTAGAGCAACTCAGAGAGAAGCAAGATTGAATCAGTCAGCTTGGAGAGGTGTTTGAGCCAGAACAACTGAGTTGGACCAGTCAGAGTTTAGAAAGAACAAGAAAGGGTAAGATTATTTAGCAGCAAGTCTCAGAGGCTGAAAACATTGTAGGCCTAGATTAGATTGTACAGAGTCTAGAAGCTTCCAGGACTRGGTCTAGGGTAGCAGAYGGAGGCAGTAAGCCTCTGGGACAATTACTAGCAGAGGATTAAAAAAATACATTTATAACTTATTTAATACCTATTACATATCATTAACTATGAAAAATTATTTGCATCTATTGTAATATTTATAGTTGTTCTTTAGCATAGACTATAGAGGCCTAATTTATAGATATGAAACATAAGGACAGAAAGATCAATAGCATGCTTCAAAAGCATGTGAAGTCSTTATGGCCAGGGAGCTTTCCAAAATTTACTAACACATTTGTTATCTTGATTTTTTAGTTTGTTTATTTGTTTTAGATGAAGTTCCATTGTATACTCCAGTCTCTGACTTGAACTCATGATAGTGCTGCCTCTGCATCCTTAGTTCCAAGTATGCACAACTATACCTGACTAGTAACAAAGACATTTTAAAATGTTTCCTCCTTCTTTTCATGCTGAAATAGTGATATCTATGAACTTTATTTTTAGAAGAAGAAGAATGGATTAGTTGAACTATTACAGATTTGTTATTTTGTGGGAACATAACTTGACACTTTCCAGGAGTTTTATTTTCCTAGCATCTCTTTGGGGCTTCATTTAACATTGAAGAAGAATCTAATGTCCAGATGCCTTTGACAATGCCTTAAAGGGTTTTTAATATATTTATCATCACTTGGGGAATCCTGCAGAAAAGAGGGAGGATGACTTGTAAGAGCCAGAGGGGACAAGGACACAAGAAAATCCAAGAATCAACTAACCTGGGCTAATAGGAGCTTATAGGGACTGAACTGAAAAAGCAGAAAGCTTACATTGGCCCTCTGCATATATGTTATGGTTTTGTAGTTTGGTTTGCTGGTGGGACTCCTAGCCATGGGACTAGACGCTGTCTCTGACTCTTTTGGCTCCTTTTGAGACTTTTCCTCCCCATTTGGGTCTCCTTATCCAGCCTTGACAGGAGGGGAGGCGCCTGGTCTCCACGCAGCTTGATATGCCATGTTTGATCTGTATCCCTGAGACGCCGCCTGCCTTTTTCTGAAGGGAGGAGGACTAGATGAGCGTTGGGAACTGGGAGGAGGGAAGGGAGGGAAAACTGCAGTTAGGATGTAATATATAAAAGAAAAATAAATTTAAGAAAGAAAAACCCTATATTTATCACTTGGTAGAATGTGACAGAGTTAGGAGTAGAAATAATACAAACTGGGGTCTAAATTTTCTTAAATAATTAATTGCCTTAATAATTCTACTTATTAAAGGGAACTGCAACCATAAGCATCATACGGAACCTACCAATTATTCAAAATAATGCCAGAGTTGTAGCATAATGGTTTAAAACACATGGACTGTGCCAAGGGTTATCTCTTCCATAATGTTTACTGTACCTCTCTGTATTCTCTTTTGGTTTTTTATTAGTTAAAACTTAGCCTTTGTACTTTAATAGTTTGCCCTGCAGAACCCCATAGGTATTATAATTCATTGCACTTGATGCAATAGAAATGTTCCATTGCCAATCTGTATATTTCCCCGCAAAATCCTATTGTGTATTTTATGTAATACTGCATTGTAGGGAATGTAAATGTTGTCTTCCTTTCGTTCCCCTGAGCTCTTGGCTGGACGGACCCTTGTACAGAAAGACAGATTAATAGGAGAAATACATGTTATGTTTATTGATCTGAGCAGTGTTTATCATGTAAGAGAAGCTTCCAGGAGAAGGAACTCAAAGCAGTGACTTAATACACCTGTGGATAAAGAGACTTTAACAAAGAACAATTGATTTGTAAGGAAATGAGAGAACAAAGGAAGAAAGTTTTGGGGTTCCAAGGCTGGAAAAAAATGAGAAGGCAAGCATATGGGTACTAACTGTAAGTTTTGCTTGTAGATTACTATAACTGTTTCTAATAAAATGTAATATAAAGCCTACTTTTAGGAAAACCTACCATTAGGTTCAATAACAAAAGTAGTTTGGGAACGTTTTTCTTCTCTTTAAGATCAATTACCTTCAGTAATTTAAAAAGTAAAGTCATTATTATAGAGGTGTAAATAAATCTCACTAAATTGAATATCAGTTTGTTAATGTGAGTTGTTCTATACTTGGTTTTACATGCCTTATGATAGTCCGTATGAATATAAAAGAACAATCATAATCAATTTGAACCTGTTTTATTAAAGCTTCTTTTCTTCTCTTTTGTTTTCTTCTCTCTCTCTCTCTCTCTCTCTCTCTCTCTCTCTCTCTCTCTCTCTCTCTCTCTCTCTGTGTTATAGTGTTCTAAAGGCATAATTGTAGAGTTGTTCCAGAAACAGAATTCTAAGGATACATATGTAAAGTAATAACAGGTCTATTCTCATGAGGATGACATCTGAGAAACCCAAGGACCTGTAGTCTGCAGACTAGAGATCCTGGGGAGTTTGTGATACTAGGTTTCAGTACCAAGGCTGGCTATTTGGAGTCCCAAGAAAAACCTGTAATGCTGACACATTTTGATTTGTATAACTGCCTAAATTCTATATATTGATCATCATAAAATATCAGACTAGGTTTTAGAGCCTGAAAAAAAAACATTGTCTCAGTTCATAGTTTTCTATTTTAGCTTTCAATATGCTTAACCTAATTTATTGATTTATTCCAGCTAGAAACACTCTCGAAGATACATTTACAATACTCTTTAACTTCTGTAGAAATGATTTAATTTATAGGTAAGGGTGAAAATCTGTAATGCAAGTAGCCTAAGGTTACCACTGGTCAAAATGAAATGCTATTAAATCTTTGTAAGCACAGTAATTTGAAAAGATGTTCTCTATAATACATTGTTTCATGCTGACACATATTTGGTTTTTACTAACTGCTCAAATTCCACAAAATGCTGAAGAGAGAAAATCAGTTTAAAATCATCATAAGATGCCCAGACTCTAAAATCATTAATTTGTTCTGTCACAGAGGAGAAAGGAAAGACTAGAAAAGTTTGATATATTCAAATATAGGTATTTATTATTTCTCCATTTCTTCCTTGGGAAAAATTGTAAACATTTTAATAAAGATATTTATTGCCATTTCCCGATAAGCTTTTAGTAAGTGCAAACAACTTTAGGTATTGTATGTTTTATGTCCCAGAATGTCAACAGTAAGTTGCCTAAATGACCCTTTCCTAAGTAAGGACTAACAGGACTAACAGTATTTGCTTGTGAATGAAAACAGCAAACAGCCTCATTGCCTTTCTCCCCAGCAGAGGCCCTGGCTCCCAGGTGTCTTTTATTTACTCCTGAATGTTCTGCAAATTTCTGAATTGTCGGATAATTCAAGTCTCTTATTTTCTTTAATTTACGAGYCATCTCTCTAGCCCAAGAATGCAGCTTTTGAAAGCAGGCACTTAGTATAAACTGATGTTCCTTTCTTCTACTTGAATTCTGTTCATTTCTTTTTCTTGTTTTATTTGGTTATTTTGGTTAAGGTTCTGCCAATCTTTATCTTCTCAAAGAAACCGCTCTTCGATTCCTTGATTCTTTGTTTTGCTTTTTTGTGGGTTTTTTTTTTTTTCCGATTTCATTGATTTCTGCCCTCGTTTTATTGTTTCTCTTCATTTTTCTGGGTTTAGGTTTGGTTCTTGTCTTTCCAAACTCTTGGTTTGCATCCTTAAGTCATTATCTGTGCTCTCTGATTCCACAGTGTGGGAGCTAAGAGCTATTAAACATTTTCCTCTTACAATTGCATTTGATATGTTTCAAATATTTTGTCGTGTTGTGGTTTTACTTCATTTATTACCAGGAAATTTTTATTTTCCTTCTCGATTTTTTATTTTGACCCATTTGGCACTCAATTTACTATCTGGGAATTTGTGTAATTTCTAGAGATTCTTTTGCTGTTGATTTCAAACCTTATTTTATTGAGATCAGGATACACAGGGTTACTTCAGTTTCACTGTATTAGTTGAGAGTTGTTTTGTTTTAGAGTGTGGTTTATTTTAATAGTTTTATAGGCAACTGTATAAAAGTATTTGATATTTGGGTGGAATAGTTGGCTAGTGATATCTGTTATATCAGTTTGATATATGATATCATTTATGTTTCACTGTATGATGTCACATTTCACTGTATGATATCAGTTATGTTTCACTGCTTATTTTTTCTTCAGATGATCTGTCAATTTTGGCAGACCTGTGTCTTCAAGTCAGCTTTTTGTGAAATAGGATGAGCCAGTTTGGTGTGTATATGACTAGGATTGTAATGTCTCCTTATTTAATTGTTTCCTTGTTCAAAATGTATTTTTAAAATCATTTCTGATTAATTTTTTGAAGTCTATTTTTGTCAGCTATTAGAATAGTGACACCTGCTCATTTTCTGGTCCCATTTGCTTGGAATACATTTTTTTCCCATATGCTTTCACTCCAAAATGGTACCTACTCTTGAGTTGCATGAATTTCTTGTAGAAAATAAATAGTTGGATTTTGTTTCTTAATGCATCCAATTAACTTGTACCTATTGATTGGAGAGTTGAAGCTACTGATATTTAAAGTTATTATTGAAAATTGCATTGAATGTTTTCATTTCATTGAACATTCTTGCTCTGTGTAGTTCTTAATCACATTTTGTGTTTCTATAATTATAGCCTCCTTCATTTCCTTTCTAAGGTCTCATGGCTTTGCTTTTTCCTCTCTTCTGTTTGAAGTATCATAACTTACAGTATTGTCTGTCAGGCTGGTTTGGTAACACAACATGGAAAGTTTTTCTTTTTATTTCTTTTTTAGGGGTGCGGGGCAGATTTTGAGACAGGGTTTCTTTGTATAGCCCTGGATGTTCGAGAACTCACTTTGTAGACCAGGCTGGCCTCAAACTCAGAAATTCACCTGTCTCTGTCTCTCAAGTGCTGGGATTAAAGGTGTACACCACTGCCCGGCTTCTTTTTCTTTCAAATATGATACTTTTGCTGGATAGTTTTTCCATTGAAAAGTCAGCTGTTATTCTGATGGGCTTTCTTAATGTGACTCGACTCTTCTCTAGCAATTTCAATTCCTTCCTTCCTTCCTTCCTTCCTTCCTTCCTCCCTCCCTCCCTCCCTCCCTCTCTCCCTCCCTCCCTCCCCCCTCTTTCATGTTTTACTAGAACATGACATTGAGAGTTTCTTTTCTGTATGTACTGTCTCCTTAGTGTTTTGTGTGTTTCCTGCATCTCTGTGGTTATATAATTCTTTAATGTAGGAAAATTTTCTTTAATCCTCATACAAATCTGGTTTATTCCCCTGACCTGGCACTCTTTTCAAACTACTCTGTCTCTAATGAATAAATTTTGTCTTTGAATGTTGTCCTGAATATTCCTTTCCTATATTTAATATATATATTAATTTTCTTTCATTACAATTTTCTTTCATTCATAATTTTCTTTCATTAACTGGTTCAATTCCTCTACYTTTTCATCAAGTTCTGATATTTTGTCTTTTACTTAATCGAATTGACTGTTAAAAATCAGCCTTAAGTTTTCTAATTGGATCTTTGAATTTTTAAATTTTGTCATCATTTCAGCTTCCTTTTTTTCCTTTAGATTTCTATCTTTTTATTGTATTCCAGTTTCAAATCCAGTATTGTATTTTATTCTGAATACAGAATGAAATTACTGTATTAGATTCAGTAATTTGTTTGTAATTTCTTCAATTAAATCTGCCTTCTTTATGTCCACCCATATATTTGCCTGTGTCTTCTCCTTTCTGGATTCTTTAATGATATTTATGATTGTTGTTTTAAATGTTATGTTCTGAAATTCATCTTGGTTATTTCCATTGGGGAATATTTCTACACTACTAGTAGTYTCTAAGGGGTCTATATTTTACTGATATTTCATATTATTTGTGTTTTTTGTATAGTACTGGGGCATGTGGATTCATTTCATTGGTTGCACATCTCGTGTGAAATTCTAATCTGTGTGTTTGGTTCTATTCATGCTGTTGCCAGAACTTGATTGTTTTCATGTCAGGTAGGAGGACTGATCAGGTCAGTCTTCACCTACTTAGTGTTGATTATTGACTGAGGATCCTGGGGTGATTCAAATTAACTTACAATTTGTATGATACAGGAGTCTTATGGTTATTATAAAACTGCTTGGTTGAAGTCCAACAAAGTCCCCTGGGGAAGCKCCTATCTCAGAGAAAGGGGGCGGAACTCCCTGGAGAAACATGAAAGAATGTGGCTTCTGGCGGGACCTGGGCTTCAGCACAGCTGGACATGGGTCAGATTCAGGAGGATAACACTTAGATATGGATCCTGTCTGGGCATGGGCAAGAGAGTGTGCAGAAATCGATTTTACATTGGTCTTGAGAGGCAGAAAAAAAGTGGGTGACAGTGGTATGAGATAAGAGTTCTGAGTTAGACTCAGCAAAATTATTCACAAATGCAGTTCTCTATGAGGTTGGGCATTGGGAGAAGGGATGGGAAGGAACTGAGTCATACACAGAGAACTCACAGATTGGCTCCCACCTGGGCCAAAAATGATAGCCTGGAAGAAGAGTCCTTTCTTTTTGATGTTCTTGCACTGCTCTTGAAATTGGATGGTTTTAGTGAGAGCAAGGGCAATGCAAGTAGAACTGAAAAAGGAAAGATTTGTTTATTAGAAAACCGCTTGATAGCCAGGGAAGCGGACTGAGGAAGTTCTAAAGCCTACTGAGTAGAAATGATCACCAGCATAGGTAAAGGTTCCAAGGTAATGTTTATAATGAAACACTATTGTGTGTGTGTGTGTGTGTGTGTGTGTGTGTGTGTGTGTGTGTGTGTGTATGTAAAAGTATTTTGTATGAATGTATGTGCACCACATGTATGCCTGGTCCCAATGAAGGTTAAAAGAGGAAACAGGTACTCTGGAATTGAAATTACAAATGGTCATAAGATATCAAGTGGATATTTGATACCAAATTCTGGCGCTCCTCAAGAATTGTAAAGGATCTTAACCACTCCACCATCTATCTCCCCAGCCCCATGAAACACTTCAGACTAAGCTACAGTACAAGTGAAGACTTGAAATACTGCTTTTCTTTTTGTTGAGAAAGAAGCACACATAAATCTTATGTCTTTTAAAAATAATTTTTAGAAAAATATAATCTTACCTTTCCATTTCTACCTCTTGGCCCACCTGTGTATTCCATCATACACTTTGCTCCTGGCCTCTTATTCTTTAATTATAATTGTTACACACATAAACATACACATACATACACTCATTGCACACATTTATATATGAARCATATATATTTTAGACACACATATGACCCTAAATATATAAATGCAACCTCCTCAGCTCCTTTAGTGTTACTCTTATGTATATAATTTTTATATATATATGTATATATAGTGTCTAATATATAATGTAATTGTATATGCATTATATAAATTATGTTATAATTTCTTATATATATATATAATTAATGTATATAGTAACTTTTTATTAGATAAGCAGTTGGGGAATCATTCCTAGGTGAAACTGTTTCACCCATTTTCAGTATCCCTTAGTTGCCTGTGGTACTTTGTGGTTAGCTTGTCTATTGGTGTTACACTTCTTCAGGTCTTTTTAGGAAGTCATGTTGTTGAGGTATGATGGGTGAAGCTTCACTTCATTTCTAGGAGGCACAATTTTATAGAACACTTCCTCTGGCTCTTGAAATCTTCCTGTTCCCTCTTTTGCAATGTTCTCTAAGMCTTAGTTGCATGAGCTGTGCTCTAGGTGTGTCAGTTGGGCCAGGACATTACATAATCAATTATTCTCTGCAGTTACAGTTTTTACCCGTTTTGTTTTTCTGTATTGATCTCTATCTGTTGTAAAGAGAAAATTCTTAGTTGAGGGATGAGTGTGTTTAAGGATGAATATTTACAAAGGAGTTAGGAATGATGCTGATTTAGTAAATGCAGCAGGTTTCCATTTAGGATCTGTCATCGCAATAACTGCATTTAGTTGGCTAGGCTTCCAGGACCAGGTATGATTTCCTTTCTGTTGAGCAGACCTTAAGTCCAATTTGAGCACTCCTCCTTACTACTGAGATGTGAATGCCACCACTGCTTCTTTAGGAATATTGTGTCATTCTGCTCATTGTTGCAGCTCCTAGGTATTATAGCTAGGTAAGGTCAGTGGTTGTTTCCTTCCCTTGAAAGGCTTCATAACACTTTCTGGTCCTATGAAAGCTAGTCCTCAAGGATGAGTTTCTCAGTTCAGATCCTATTTAAGTCCTCCAAGTCTTTTGAAGTGTTTGGTATCTTCAGCAAAAGGCCTCTGGGAGGCAACCAAAGACAATAGCAATGCAATATATTGTTTTTAGAGTTTGTGAAAAGGTGCCTTGTATTTTTTGTTATTATAAGACTATTGCAGGGAGCATGTCAGCCCAAGTAAGATAACTTCATTAAAAAATGTTTATTCATGTACACACACACACCATATATACACACATATGTTATATATTTATGTATTATATTATATATAATAGTAGTAATTATATATTATTATGTATTATATATACAAATAATGCATATGTAATATAATTTTTGGTAAATGAGCACTAATATAATTCCTATCACTTCTTCAGACATTCCTAGTGCTATTGTCTTAGTTTGGGTTTTATTGTGAAAAGACACTCTGACCAAGGTGACTTTTATAAAGGACAATATTTAATTGGGGCTAGTTTACAGTTTCATAAGATTTTTTTTCTATTATCATCATGGCAGGAAGCATGACAGCATTCAGGCAGACRTGGTGCTGGAGAAGGAACTGAGAGTTACACATCTTGATCTCRAGGCAGCCAGAAGACTGCAGGTAGCTTAAAGGAGGTTCTCTTCCACACTAGGCAGAGTTTGAGCATCAAATCTCAAAGCCAGCCTTCACAGTGGCACACTTCTTCCAACAAGACCACACCTATTCCAACAAGGCCACACACCTCCTCATAGTGCTATTTCCCATGGACTAAGCTTATTTAAATCACCATAGCTATTTTACCCTGTTTCCTCTTTATCCTTCTGTATGGACCTACTTAACCACTTTCCCAATTAAAGATCCACCATTTTATCCATTTTACCCTTCAAATCACTTGTTAAAGAATATTTTAAATAAGTTTAAAATATTTAGCAAGATGAGAGTAAATTCAGGGATTATCCACATGCTTATATCCTCTAGCAAGTTACACATTTGTTAAAATTCATCAACCTTCAAGAGAGTATATCCATAATTATTCAAAGTCCAAGATATGTATTTAGGATAATTTTTTGTATATGTACGGTGTGTTTGTTGCCTTTCAAAGGTCACATTGAAACCCAGCCCTCAACACAACGGAACAGGATATGAGGCCTTTAAAGGGCTTGGAAAGTAGTCCAGGGGGAAAGCACTGATCCAGCATGGCAAAAGTTCCTGAATTTTATTCTAAGAACTGGAAATATAAAATTATTTGGCTTTTAGGGGATGAGTGATTTTACCAGAAGGTCACTTCTTAGTCCTTTCCATCACATAAGGACACCTAAATTGTTCAAGTATTCAGACACTGACTGCATATTACAGTGGAACTATTTGTTGTCCAATACAGGAAAAATTTGAGTGTGTAAGAAAAAGTAGTTAAAATAATTAAAATTGTTATAATTTTTGAAATCTTAATGTGTTTTCAATTCAAATTTTTTGCTTTGTTAGTAAATTTACAAATCATTATTTTTAAAAAGTTACTTAAAGAATAATATTAATATCTTACACAATCAAAGCAGGTATCTACCTGCTCTGGTATCTCCAAGCTTGTCTCTTTCACTAAGCAATAGTGTTTGAGAAAATGATACCTGATAAGTTATTTTATCCTTATTATCACTTGCCCAAAACTGTGCCTGGTATGGAGTAGTCAATTAATAGAGACAAATGACTAACTGATGACTATTGGCATATAATCTCACTTCCGTTTAATTAATAAGCATGTAGATCTCTGCTTTGATTGTGTAAGTCAAATGAATTTCAGTTCCAAGCATGCCTTAAACATGTATAAGATGCTTATGATATGACTTTTGTGCCAGCCAGGACTTTTTTTCTTTTCCTTCTATTGAAAACAGATTATTTTCTTATATAATATATCCTGATTATAATTCCCCCTCTTTATACTCCTCCCAGCTCTGTTACCCTCCAGATTCAATCCCTTTCTGTCTTTTATTAGAAAAGAACAGGGTTTGAAGAGATAACAGGTAAACATGACAAAATATAAGATAAAGCAAAAAGTATCATATAGAAGTTGAGCATGGCAACCCATGAGGAAAAGAGTCCCAATAGCAGGCATAAGAGTCAGAGACCCACTTGCTCTCACAGTCAGGAGTTCCATAAAAATACTGAACTAAAACTATATATATATTCCACATAGGCTCTGTGCTTGCAGCTTCAGTCTCTGTGAGCTCATATGTGCCTTCCTTGATTCAAAGAGTCTTATTCTCCTGGCGTGCTGTTCAGTTTTATGTTAGCTCAACACCAATTACTATCAGTTGTAAAGAGAAATCCTCAGTTGAGAAAAACACCTCCACCAGATCAGCTTGTTCGAATGTCTGTGTGGTATTTTTTTTTTTTTTTTGATGATGGTTGGGGGAGGATACAGTTCACTGTGGACAATGATTTCCCTGGGCAAATGATTGTGGGTCCTGTAAGAAAGCAGGCCCAAAAAGCCATGAGAAAAAAGCTAGTGATCATCAGTACTATGGTGTCTGTCCCAACTCCTTTTTCCAGGTTCCTGCTCTGGCTTTCCTTAGTGACTTACAAGTTGCATAAGGTAAAATAAATTCTTTCTACCCCAAGTTACTTTTGGTCATGGTGTTTTATCACAGCCATAAAAAAGCTAACTAAGATAACCTATCTGAACTTCATTTTACTCATCAGAAAATGATAATAGTAGAAGTAGTAAATAATAATAATAATAATAATAATAATAATAATAATAATAATACCACCTAATTCATTCATTGTGATGGATAGATAGTAAAATGATATAAAGTACTATGTAAAATAGAGTTGAGAATAAATAAACATATTGATTCTTTATTTAACCCCTCTGTTTAAAAACTATTTTTCCCTATTGCTGATATATCCAACTGAGTTTGACATTCTTATTTAATTAGGTTACATGTTGACTTTCATCAAAATGTAAATATCTTTTGACAAAATACAAAATTCTGTTATCCTGTAACATTTTGGTGTGAGTGGCATTGACAGAACCTTCCCAAAGTTAGACAAAATGAGCAGCAAAAGCCAATGATACAGTATTAGGAGACAAGGGAGGTAGGAGAATGATGAGCTAGACATAGAAAATACCAGGCCAGAAGAAGACATTCAGTGTCATGAAAGCCTCAAGGGTCTGCTGTAGCTGGCGTGTGTGTGTGTGTGTGTGTGTGTGTGTGTGTGTGTGTGTGTTTGTGTACTCGAATTTGCAAATGGAGGTGTTTAGAGACAATTTTGAGGATTGACAAGGCCTTAAGTGTGATCAGCACAAGCATTCTTATCCCCCTGAGACAGTGGGTTTTTTTTTTWAATGAATTTATTCTTCATTTACATTTCAAAGGTTGTACCCCTTCCCAGTTCCCCCCTCCACGAAAACCCCCAACCCATCCTCCCACCCCCTGCCTCCAAGAATGTGCACCTCCACACAACCCATTCCCACCACCCCTACTCGACTTCCCCACACTGGGGCATCTATTGAGCCTTCACAGGGCCAAGGACCTCTTCTCCCGCTAATGCCCTACAAGGCATTCCTCTGCTACTCTTTTGTCTGGAACCATGTGTACCCCTTGGCTTAGTCCTTGGGAGCCCTCGGGCATCTGGTTGGACAACATCGTCATTCTTCCCATGGGGGTGCAACACCCTCTCCCCTTCCCCCCCTGCTCCTCCAGTCTGCCCTCCAACTCCTCCATTGTGAACTCCACGCTCAGTACAATGGTTGGCTGTTAGTGTTCGCCTCTGTATCTGTAAGGCTCTGGCAGAGCCCCTCCAAAAGACAACCATAACAGGCTCCTTTTGGTATGCACTTCTTGTCATCCACAGTAATTTCTGGGTTTGGTGACTGTTTATAGGATGAATCCCCAGGTAGGACAGTCTCTGGGTGGCCTTTCTTTCAGTCTCTGCTCCACACTTTGTCTCCATAGTTGTTCCTGTGAATATTTTGTTCCCTTTCTCAGAGGAACCAAAGCACTCCCACTTTGGTCTTTCTTCTTGAGCTTCCTATGGTCTGTGAATTGTAACATGTTTATTTTGAGCTTCTGGGCTAATATCCACTTATCAGTGAGTGTATACCATGTGTGTTCTTTTGTGATTGGGTTACCTCACTCAGGATGACATTTTCTAGTTCCATCCATTTGCCTAAGAATTTCATGAATTCATTGTTTTTAATAGCTGAATAGTACTCCATTGTGTATATATACCACAATTTCTGTATCCATTCCTCTGTTGAAGGACATCTGGGTTCTTTCCAGCTTTTGGCTATTATAAATAAGGCTGCTTGAACATAGTAGAGTATGTGTCCTTATTACATATTAGACCATCTTCTGGGTATATGCCCAGGAGTGGTATAGCTGGGTCCTCAGTTAGTACTATGTCTAATTTTCTGAGGAAACGCCAAACTGATTTCCAGAGTGGTTTTACCAGCTTGCAATCCCACCAGCAGTGGAGGAGTGTTCCTCTTTCTCCACATCCTCTCCAGCATCTACTATCCCCTGAGTTTTTCATCTTAGGCATTCTGACTGGTGTGAGGTGGAATCTCACTGTTGTTTTGATTTGCATTTCCCTGATAACTAAGGATGCTGAACATTTCTTTAGGTGCTTCAGAGCCATTCAAGTTTCCTCAGTTGAAAATTCCCTGTTTAGCTCTGTACCCCACTTTTAATAGGGTTATTTGACACTCTGGAGTCTAACTTCTTGAGTTCTTTGTATACATTGGAC
>BDUI01049391.1:10763-20969 GCA_002335545.1 Apodemus speciosus | reverse complement strand
CAGTCAACTGATGAGATGGAGATAAAATCTAACAAAAGCAGAGAAGTTTCTAAAACCAGAGTGGCCTTCGAGATCAATAATGATTCACCTCAGCTGGTCAGGCATACAGTGTCCTCTTGGCCTGCCAAAAAGGCACACCTGAGGGGAGAGGGTTTACAAAGTTGGGTGCAACTGTAAAATGACATGCCTGAATAGACATATTGGAAAAATAGCTCCAAGGATTCCAGGTTGGTAGATCACCTGCTTCTGTAAATAAAGCCTTGTTTTGTTGAAAACCAGGTGTTTTAAGATAGTCCCATGGCAGCAAATGCAATAATTTCTCAACAGTAAGACCCAAACACTGAAAATCACAGTAATTACAAAAGAAACAAATGCACTTAAAAAAATCCAAGTGTTTATCAATGAACAGTGAAACGGAAGGCTGAAATTTCTCTCTTGTAGTGACTGTCTCAGGAACAACATAGGAAGACTCCCCCTTTGCCCCTCATGGATCCCCAGAAACTGATATTCCTCTTCTTGGCTCTTGTCTGCTGCTTCAATAAGCAGATATCTGGAAAGAGACTACATTAAGTCTACATACAATGCACCCATCAGGACAGCAGATCTGTCTCTCACTGAAGTCGATGAAGGGTTCATACTACTTCAGATGTTGACCAGAATTTCTGTTTTCAGATCATTCATTAACAGACATTCTTCAGCAAGATAAAAAAGATGTTAGCACTTCGGTTTATGTTTAATCAGTACTATTCAGTCATGTAATCATAGGAAAAATATACTACAAAACTTCCTTTTAAAAATATTGAACTATTCCATTAATGATGAGAAAAGCCATTTTGTGTTTATTTTAAAAAAAAACCAACATCCTACTGATTATGAGGTTGAGGGGCAGAAAACTAAATTCTGACTACTGAAAGATTACCAAAACTTCCAAAAAAGAACTCTGAAGGAAACTCACTACAATACTGGCACCATGGCAAAATAGTATAAACTCCAGTACCATGTCCTCAAAATGGCATTTGCGTTTGTATTGCATCATGTAAAACGTATTTGGATTTCTGTGTCCAAGAAAAAAAAATGGCATTACCTATAGTGCAGGTAAAAGTTAAACTACAGCCAATATATAATATCATAATAAATATCCAAAAAGAGTGGGGCTAATTCCAGGTCTTGGTTACTAAACAGAAAATAAAAGAAACCTGGAATAAAAGTGCTTTATAGATTTGTTTACAACAGATCCTTAGAACAGCAGGACTGAAGCTGCTGTTTTGACAAGAAAGCTGCTCTGCAGGGCACCATCTTACTATCAGGTACAGGAGGCACTCACTCAGCGATCCCAGTTTCTAAGTTCACAGACCTGAGCCTCCGTTCCTATCTCCAGTACAAGCTTTAGCATACCTTAAAAGAATTCACTCAAAATCCTTGAGCCACAAGAGATACACTGCTAAATGCTTAATATCCATAGTAGTAAAAGATATCTTACATCAGTGAAATGGTGATTTCTTTTTTTTATTTTATTTTTATTTTGATTCTTCAAGATAGGGTTTCTCTGTGTAGCCCTGGCTGTCCCGGAACTCACTCTGTAGACCAGGCTGGCCTGGAACTCAGAAATCCGCCTGCCTCTGTCTCCCAAATGCTGGGATTAAAGGTGTGCACCACCACTGCCTGGCGAAATGATTTCTTAAACTCGGGGGTGAAATCAAGCCCAAGCTTGACAGTGGAAAGGGAAGGCAATGTAAAAAGGAGGAGAAAAGAAGAGAAACCAAGAAGATGCAGAGGAGGAAAAAGAGAACACAGCCCCATTCTGAGAGGCAAGTGTCTCACATACTATGTCTACTATGAAGGAAGACCGCATGCAAATTTGTGAGGAGCTAGAATGATCCTAGAACTTTGGGTTCAGAAAATGCTACAGTACCAGACACAAATACTCCTAGATGTTACTTGTTTTTGATAGTTGTGTTTGGAGTGATGGAAACAGAACCTAAGGCTTTGTGGCTGCAAGTACTTTGCTACTGCCCCCAGCCCCACACAATCATCTCTACAGCTGTAGTGAAAATCACAGGAACCATTAGCCCCCAGCTCCCGAGGGTGACAGCTCTCCTAGCCCCAGCTCCCAGTGACCAGCATTCAGTCTATAGACACCAGCTCATCTATTCAGGATTCCTTCATCCAAAAAGAGTTTTTATAGAGTCTCTGGGTCCTTCTATCTCTAGTATGACACTTGGTACTATATGGAGTAACTTTACTGTCCCGAGAAAAACATTAAAACATTACATATTCAGTGGTGATATATGTGATTAACAGTTAAAATTTCCCAGGGTCAGGAACACAAAGACCTGTATGTAACAGGAAGATGTGGCCTCATCCTGGCGTTTGCCCAGGTTTTGCTGTATCTTGGCTCTGCTGGCCCTGCATGAATACGTTTCCTCCTCTAATAGTCTTTTTCAGGTTACATTTGTACCAAGTAATGCCCTTCTGTATGGAACAATTCACAGAGTTCCTGCTCACTAGGTCTCTCAAGCACCGCCTAGTAGTTGAAACTCCAACGCCTGAGAGAGTTCAAAGACTCGTTGAAATTATGCTAAACTACTGTAAGAGTCGGAATAGATTATAATGAATTCTGGTCTATTTTCTTAAAGAGTATTTTATTTATAAACATTTTTTTTGCTATATAGATATTTTAGATAAAATTTACTAACTGAACGGAACTCTTGACTATGGATAAGTAACAAAATATTCTGTATAGCAAATTTTCATTTCAAAGAATTAGAAAAAACACTGCAACATAATGACGTCAAAATTACTATGGTATAATTAATTTTTACTATTTCTAAAAGATGAAAGATAACTGACAGTTTCTTTTGAGAAAAATATAAATGAACAATTTTCTGACCAAAATAAAACCAGTTATAAACAGGCAAACACAATTGAGGGGTAAGTTTGTTTCTGGTTTTAACACGGGTTAACTAGCAGCAAACACAGGTACACTACAAAGAATAATACATCCATAATAACTTAAAATTAGCAGACATAAAAAGCCACAAAATTCTGCCAGGTTTTCTTCCCCCTGTATTTGAAGCTTGACAGTGAATTTGGAAAATTAGCAGAGTGACAGGAAATGACACGCACGCGCGCGCACACACACACACACAAAAAACCACACTTCAAGCAAACTGCTTGTCATCATGAGGACCTGATTTGACAAACAGGTTTAATCCACTTGCTCAAAGGTCACGCTGTCCAAGTGAAGAATGACCGGTTTCCTCTGCTTCGGGAGGCTGGCTGCCARCATCGGCACCCACGGACGAAGTAGGGTGCTCCTGCACCTGGGCCACTTTACTCGCCAGTCCGGCAGGAGGCTGCTCACTAGTTGTCTCTTCTTCCACAGGTGAAAAGGTTCCAGGCAGTTCATTTGACATCAGAATTTGCAGAGATTCTGTTCCATCCTCAATGTCCATCTGAATCCCCAGAGCTTTCAGAATGTCACATTTGCACATGGGGCACGTGCCGTGGGCTAGGATCCAGGGGTCAATGCAATTCTTGTGGAAAAAATGTTTGCAAGTGAGAATACGAACTATTTCATTAGGCTTATAGGCTTCGAAGCAGATGACGCAGCTGTCCGCATTCGGGTTGACTTCCTCGTCCCCCTCTTTCAGGACTCGAACTTGCAGTTGCCCAAAAGCTTTCTTGAGCTCTCTGGTTAATCGCTTCCATCTCCTGTCCTCGATTCTTGCCACCCAAAGTCTCCGGATATGATAAAAGGTGAAATAGGCTAACGTGGCGGTCGTGACGATCATGAAGGAGACAAAATAGTGATTCAGCCAGATGACATGTTTTCTTCCCACCTCCACCATGACTGTAACATGGACTCCCTTCCGAATTAAATGCAAAATTTCCATACCTTTGACGTTACCAATCATAACTACAACGATGTCTTCAAAGGCCTGGTGAGACATGGGGAAAACCTGGTTGCCAGTACCTGGAAAGTTATAGATGATCACTCCTCTGGCTCCTTTCTCCGATGCCACCTTAATTTTCTGTGTGAAGGCACAACCTCCCCGTTCAATGAGCGCAATCCATGGCTCCTTGTTCCGTGGCAGGATGAAACTGGTATTGGGATTACAGGCATTTTGAATTTTTCCCTCTGGTGGCACAACAACTCCTGCTACTCTCTTCAAAATGGAGCTCCTTCCGAAGACCCCGGTTTCCCCCAGCTCTGACAGCATGCGGTTCCCCACATGAAATGATATGTTCATGTACGCAGTCCACACTGCGCTTGCGGTACAACAGTTCTGACTGAAGAGCCAGATAAAACTGAATTTCAGAAGCCAGAAAGATGGAGCATTGTTTTGCCAAGTACCCGTCGGAAGAGGATTCATCTCTGTCTTTCACGAATGTCTTGAAGAGCCAACCCAACCCACCGGCTCGGCTGCCACATCTGTTGACGATCAGTTCAGAATGGGGAAGGAGAAAATATCTTCTGGGTGAAAGTAAGACACGCTGTCTTCCAACATGTTTCAGCAAGAGCTTTCTAAAGATGTCGAGTTTCAGATGTTTTATTAGAGAGAAAAACTTTACATAGTAAAGAAATCCTTGCCTCACTACTGTAACTTTAGATACTGCTTACTGTTGCATGAGGCCATTGTGACATAAAAGACCAAGCAGCCAATTAGCTCAGAGCATGCTTCAGATGTACTGGCTTGAATGTCTCCAATGTGGGTATGGGCAGCTTGTGAACGCCCGTAAAATGGTTAAGTCCCAGAGCCCTATAAAATGGTGGTAGGGAGCAGGTTACGCTAAAAAAGGAAAACAAACACATTTCTGCAATTGTCTTATTTTTAAACTTCAGAGTTAATGAAAGGAAAGTGTGCAAAGTTTACATTGTCTAAGAAGCAAGCACTTCTGACGTTAAGTTCGAGATATACAAGGAATCATAATTCAGGAATGTGACCAAAAGAGGATTAAAAGCAGTGAGATCTGTAACACGAACTTTTCATATTTGGTCACTGTCAAATTTTTAGGAAGATGCAGATACAGTGATATAGGGTTTTGGAAATATTTATTGGTTCTGACTTGGTTTTGATTTTCCAAAGCAGTGGTTCTCAACCTGTGCATCATGAGCCCTTTGGCAAATATGTATCTCCAAAACTATTTACACTAGGATTCATAACAGTAACAAAAGTACACTTAGGAAGTTGCAACTAAAGTAATTTTATGGTTGGGGGTCACTACAACATGAAGAACTGTATCAAAGGGTTGCAGTGTTCGGTTGAGAACCACTGGTAAAGTACAGAATCCTGTTACATTGAGTTCTATCTCATACTTAGCTGTCCAATATCACATAGAGAGGATAGGAACACAGACAGGATAGCTCTCTTGTTTCTCAAATGTAACTTGGTTTAAACAAAATAAAATAAAGCAAGCCCAACAAAATTAAAAAAGTTAACCAATGACTGTAATAATGGTTACAGGTCATAAAGAGATGATGCTAACAACATTTCTTAAATGAAATTTAACAACTATCCCCCTTAGTAGTCCTATATATCTACCCTGCCATCTCTGACCCATTTTTTACTACAAAAGTAAAAAGGCTACAAAGGATTTTATATAACTTTGAAACTAATGAGTTAACAAACTTGAGCAGTAACAAATGTTGGTGTTTACTTTCTCAGTAGGTGTCACAATGTTTCTACTTTACTAACTAGAAAGCCAAAGTTAAGGACTTAGACCTTGAACATAAACATCTTTGACCTCTATAAACAGGGTTCAAAACCAAGACATTTAAAACGACTCACCAGGACTAAGAAAACAGGTGCATTTTATAGTTTATGAAGCGACAACTTTAGGCAGGAATTAAAGTTCTACAGTCAGAATAGAAATTGTCATATAAAGTGTTGGTCAGGAAACTCCCAAAACAATGTATGTTCCTGCCATCCCTCCTGGTTGCCTGCTGGAAGCAGATGCTAAGACCTTCTTATTGAAGACAGCACACACCTTGGATTGGTGATAGAGAGATCAATCCAGAAGGGAGGTAGGCCTGGAGTCCTTGCAGCTAGCTTTCTAAGTGTTGGAAGGTGCTATGCAGGCTGCTGGGAGAGAAGGGGCATCAATGATCTTACCCAGTTGTGAATCCTATGATCTATAAAACCAGTCTGCTAGGCAAGATATATGCAGGACTGGTGAGCAGCAGCAGCTAGGACTGGATCTGACATCACTATATTGGAGGTAATCTTGTGTCTGTTACTGTAACCCTGGTGAAACCCTGGGTTTCCTCACATCTGGGGAAAAAACACTGATGTTCTAGAAAGTTGATGATGGGTAAGCTGTCATTTAAATATTGTTTATATCCAGAGCTATCTAGTGTTCTGAGTCTCAATCAGAGAAGGTTCTCCTTTTAGTGAACAGTGGTGAATACAGAGTCTCCTGGCTACACACAGTGTTGAAACGAAGTGTCCATCCTCAAATAAGAAATGTATGACAGTCCTGTTAAGGTTCAGGAGATGGTGTAGAAGAGAGTGCAGGAAAAAAAATATAAAATGGAAGACAGGAAAAGAGCTTTAAAATGCCATCTCCTGGGCAAAGCATGCCAATGAAATTACAGATATTGACATCGAGTCTGCACAAGAATGTAGCATCAACTGTGAGGCAGAGGTGGAGGGGAGGCTCAGAGGACCCTATTCCCCACTGCAGAACTCTGTCTCACAGATGAATCGGGGGAAGGGAACCATTGGCTTCAGTTGTAAACACGCTGATGAATGTACCAGACCCCAGAGGGGCTCTTCTCTAATAGTTACCCAAATAGCCCTGGTTACACTATATATGTCATAACACAAAAGGATTAGTAGTGATGAGGTGGCTATTTATAGAATGAGAAGTATATGGGTGCTGGAGAAAGATCAATACACTATCTACATGTGCAAAATTGTCAAATTAAAAAAAAAGAATCGATTAAAATGTTTGAAAAGGGTGGAACAAATCAGAAAGAATATTAGTGTGGAACTTTCGGTCCACACTGGTTGATTTCTCTTACGGAAGCAAATACTGACCTTGTTTATACACACAAGTCCATGGAGAAAGGGCACAAGAAACAGTGTATCGACTTCTGCAGACTCAGCACGTACCATTGATATTGAATATCAAAGACTGAGATATGTCACTGGAATCACAAACTYTGAACTTTCATCTTTTCAGTTAATACACAGGTGTGTATCCACCCACCAGAAGGGAAGATCAGAGAAATGAGTTACATATTTTTGGGATGGAGACCAAAATGTTTAGCTCTGCTCTGTTGTCAAAGGCCCTAGTGATGTCCTCCACCATTTGAGAAGTAAACCACAGCCCCTAGAGGAGGACACTTCTACAAGAAACTGTCCCCATGGCAGAGTCACTAGGCCAGGATTTAAAGACCCCTGGCAAACAGGAGAATGTTTTCAACATTGCGGTAAATGAGGCCTGAAACGCTTTCAAAGTTTTATAACACATGCTATCCGCTAAAGGAATTAGAACAAAGTACCCGTTCAATCCACAGCTTTCGAAATCAGATTTTCTGGGTATTAGTAGATTTAACTAACCATGACAATATAAATCAGAATCTAATTCTATAGTGGAGTTTATTAAACAAAGAAGTCAAAATTCCCACCAGATCAGTACCTTCATCTGAGCAAGCTGACGAAGATGAATATTGCTTTAAACATGTACCAACTTACTTATTTGGAGAAAGGCGACAATGTCTAACAATAAAAATGATTAAAAAGACAACAGTTCCTGGCATCATATGTAGCTTTATTTTCAAAACACGCAAGCTTCATCTTGAGTGGCAGGAGAGAGGAACTAAGGGTCGTGTTTTCTCTGGATGTACGGTACAGTGAGCAAATTCGTCCAGTTTGAATCCGTAGAAAGATCTGTGGGCTTCYTAAGGTTTCAGGATGTCACACTTGCACATGGGGCATGTCCTGTGCGCTAGAAGCCAGGGATCGATGCATGTCTTGTGGAAAAAATGTTTGCAAGCTAAAATACGTATAACATCTTGGGCTTTGTATATATCGAAACAGACAACACAGCTGTCTTCGTTTGGGTCTAGCTCCTTATCCCCTGCCTTGAGCACTCGAAGCTGCAGCTGGCCAATAGCTTTCTTCACGTCGGCCTTTATCTGTCTTTGCCTCCTGGTAGAAGAATTGGGCGCTCGGGGCCTCCAGGCGCAGTACAGGAAAAGGTAGGCGACGGTGGCTGCCAGGAAGGTAAACAGAGACATGACATAGTGGCTGAGCCACGGCATGTGCATTCTCCCCACTTCGATGATGATTGTCACATAGACACCTTGCTGGATCAAGTGTAAGAGCTCCATGCCCTTGAGGTTGCCAATCATCACTGCCACTATATTCTCCGTCCCCTGGTGAGACATGGGAAACACCTTGTTGCCTGTACCAGGGTAGTTATAGATGATCACCCCGTTTGCTCCCTTCTCTGCTGCCACATTGATTTTATGAGTAAAAGTACAGCCTCCCCGTTCGATGAGGGCCAGCCAAGAGTCTGCCTGATCAGGCCTGCTGAAGTTGGTCAGGGGACTGCAGGCATTCTGATTCCATCCTTCSGGAAGTACCACGGCACCAGACACCCGCTCCAGAGGAGAATGATTCCCAAACACGCCACTCTCTCCTAGCTCGGATATGATCCGGTTTCCCACCTGGAATGTAATATTCAGATGAGCAGTCCATATTGCTTTTCCTTTGGAGTCAGGGAGGCTAAGCAGGAGGAAGACGCTAAGTCTCAACAGCCAAGATGAAACAGACCTATGAACTGAAGGAGTAAGTCTAAGGGGGTTCATTCCTCCATTAACTGATAGACATGCAAAACAAAGTAATGTCTGCTGTAAAAGGAGGCAAAGGAGCTGGCTTGAGCTGTCAAGATCACTAACGCACATAAATCAAAAAGGTCTGCCAAGATGAAAGATACCTTGTTCATTCCACCATTTTTACTCCTGGTACTTTTTCTTTCTTATAATGAAAATTCAAGAGATGTTATTACTTCAATGAGATTTCAAGAAACTTATGACTTCCTAATGGGTAGATTGTGACATCAGAGGTAGTTAAGCCAATCCAGGAGTTTATATTAGTACAATGCATACTGAAATCCTATTGGTCAAAAGGCTACTAAGCAATACGTCAAGAGGTACGCATTGAAACATATGTGTTCATATATTAACATGATATTACATGTCAATATTTTATATTATATATACACAAATATAACACTTTGAACACACTAAAAATTAGTGAATAAAGGTGGTAAAAGTTAAAAATTACACAAGTTGAGTTTTGTTTTAATATATGGACATACTGAAAAACACCTTAAACCTTTTTACAAACTATTCGTTTACATTAATGAACGTTTCTGGCCAGGTGCCTGTTCTCTTACTGCGTCTATACTACCCCGTTGACCACTCCATGGACAGTAGGAATGAATCACACCAACTGTCTTCTGGCATTAAATGTTAATGCCAAGCCTAAAGATTTAACATGAGGGAGGAATAAAGGGGGGAAAAGCATATTTTTGATATAGACTCACCCTGCAAGGCAAATACATCTTTGTCAATTGAGTCTGTTACTAAAATACCTACTATGTGCTAAGCAAATACTAAGTGTGAAAACAGATACTGTAAAAACACCTACACGATCCTACTATTATACACTGAGAATAGATTTGAAGCAATTAAGATATATGAATGACTGCAAGAACTGTGAACAGAAAGGGCCAAGTATAGAGGAGGAGGTAACGTGGAACGGAGACCATTCTTAGAGGATCAAGATAAACGTCTCTAAGAGGCGGATAGGCRGATACACGTGAAATGGATTCAGATTGCCAAAGCAGAGTAATAACACTGAAGTTAAAGCACAAAGTCTGAAGCAGGAAAGGCCAAGAGCCACTGGTGTGTTTGGTGAGTCGCTTGCTATCCTGAGGACATGAGARGCAAGCTGCCCATCTGGAGTCTTTCAAACTCTTGCTTTTACTTTGGATCCTTGCCGAAAATYTTTGCACAGATAATGAATTGGCAATACTTATTCAAACATTTATCTCCTAGGTACAGRAGAGCTTCTGCGCAACTAGCGGACCCCAAAGTTTTGAGGACACGGAAAGAAAAGACCTTGCTTGCTTATGAGGCTCGTGCACAGAATGGGCTGTGCTACTAAAACCACAGGCATGTCAGGAGGG
>BDUI01049375.1:6328-22057 GCA_002335545.1 Apodemus speciosus | reverse complement strand
TATGTGTGTGTTTGTGCCTGTTTGGGTATGTGTATGTGCTTGTATGTTTGTGTGTGTTGTAGCTCATACCACAGTGTGTTTGTAAAAGTCAGAGGACAACCTTCCCTGTCAGCCCTTGCATTGCATTTAGTTTAAGACAGTGTATCTTGTTCATTGCTGCACATTTGAATTGTGCAGACCTGTGAGCCTCCAGGAATTCTGTCTCCACAGCCCATCAACCTGGGATTTCTATGGATTATATGTGAGTGCTAACATGTCAGACTTTAAGTGGGTTCTCGAGATCTGAATGTAATTTCTTCCCCTTGCATACCAAGCAATCCATCTCCCAGCCCAAGTGTACTTGCATTTGTAGATTTATAGATGGACAAATAAAATGCTTTAGGAATGATGAAAATGTGCAGATCTTAAATTTATCTGTGCTATGCTCTATATTTTTTTATTTCATTAAGCACATTGTTAGTAGACACCATCTATATTTTTATTTTCCATGAACTACAAGTTGTCAACTACAGTCAAAAGATTTGAAAGGCATTCATGAGAGAATATTTATCACTATGAAAATTTGTGTAGGATTGACCAAATTACCATGCTGTAAGGAAGAATTCTCTAGAACTTGAGTACTCAATGACCCCAATAGCATAAAATCTATGAGCAAGTACCAGAYGAATATTATTTTTGTTTATTTTTATTTTTTATTAATCACTCCATTCCTTTACATCTCAAATGATATCTATTTCCCGGTTACCCTTCCACAAGCCTCCCGTCCCAAAACCTCCCTCTCCTCTTTCCACTTTACCTCTATGAGAGTGCTCCCCAAACCACCCACCCACTCTTGCAACACCCCTGCAGCATCCCCCTCCATAGGACCTCCAATTGATGCCAYACAAGTTCATCCTCTGATACTTATGTATCTGGAGTCAATGATCCCTCCATGTACACTCCTTGGTTGGTAGTCTAGTCCTTTGTAGGACAGGGTAGTTCGACCAGCTGATGCTGTTCTTCATATGGGGTTGCAAACCTCCTCAGCATCCCCAATACTTCTGCCAGCTTCCCCATCAGGGTCCCTGAGCTCAGTCTGATAGTTAGCTCCAAGCATCCACATCTGCATTGGTCAGTTGTTGGCTAAGGAGCAGCCACACCAGGTTCCTGTCAGCATGTAGCTCTTGACAACACCAACAGTGTCAGGTTTGGTGTCTGCAGACATGAAGGATCCCTAGGTGGGGCAATCCCCAGATGGCCTTTCCTTTAGTCTCTTCTCTATTTTTTTTGTCCCTTTCTTCCTTTGGACAGGAATATTTCTGGGTTAAACGTTTTGAGATATGTGTGTGGCTCCATCCCTCAACCATGGRCTGTGCCTACCTACTGGAGGTGGTCTCTACGGGTTCCAACTCCCCCCTGCTAAAATCATCCCAGTTGTGTCCTGGGAGCCTCTCCGTTCCCTGGTGTCTGGAACCCTTCAGTGGTTATCCTCAGTTCCTCATCCCCCCGTTACATATTTTTATTAAATTTCCTGACACTCTGTACCTCTCTCCTGTCCCTTCCAGTACCTGATACAAACCCCTTTATTTTCTCCCCCTTCTTTCCCTCCCAGGTCCTTTCTTCTCCCTCAATCATACTGCTACACCTTCAATGCAGGACTGAATCACCCACACCATGGTCTTCCTTCCTCCTAAGCTTCATATAGTCTGTGTGTTGTATCATGGGCATTTTGAGTTTTGGGGCTAATCCACTTATCAGAGAGTACATACCACATGTGTTCTTTTGCRTCTGGGTTACCTCGCTCAGGATGATATTTGCTAGTTCTATCCAATTGCAAACGAATTTTATGAAGTCATTGGTTTTAATAGTTGAGTAKTGCTCTATTGTATAAATGCACCACAGTTTTTTGTATCCATTYCTCTGTTGAGGAACATCTGGGTTCTTTCCAGCTTCTAGCTATTGTTAATAAGGCTGCTATGAACATATTGGAGCATGTGTCCTTGTCAGTAGCTGCCTTGCTCTACTCAAAGGATAAATTGGCTGAGAAAGAAATTAGGGAAACAACACTCTTCACAATAGACACAAATAATATAAAATACCTTGGTGTGACTCTAACTAAAGAAGTGAAATACTGTATGTCAAGAACTTCAAGTTTCTGAAGAAAGAAATCGAAGAAGATCTCAGAAGATGGAAAGATCTCCCATGCTCATGGATTGGCAGGATTAATACAGTAAAATAGCCATCTTACCAAAAGCAATTTACATATTCAATGCAATCTCCATTAAAATTCTAATTCAATTCTTCATAGAATGCTTCATAAAGAGCAATTCTCAAATTCATTCATTTAGAACAACAAGAAACCCAGGATAGTGAAAAACATTCTCAATAATAAAAGAACTTCTGGGGGAATCACCATTCCTGACCTCAACCTGTTTAACAGAGCAATAGCCATAAAAACTACATGGTATTGGTAGAGAGACAGGCAAGTAGATCAATGAAATAGAATTGGAGACCCAGAAGTGAACCCACACACCTATGGTCACTTCATCTTTGACAAAGGAGCTAACACCATGCAGTGGAAGAAAGACAGCATTTTCAAAAACTGGTGCTGGTTCAACACTGACAATTTCCTTTSAATACAYCTCAGCACTAGGTATTTTATCCATTTTATTGCTCACAAAAATGAATTTTTCTTTACGTGGATTTTTACTACACTTGTGCAAATTTCCATTTTGTCGATGTACATAAAATTAGGACCCTGGGTTCATACAAATGTCTTTTCTATTAATGTTGGTTTTTTCAGTTAACAGTGAGTTTCAACTATAAACTGTGTGTTTTATAAGTGAATTGGTGTGTGGTAGTAAAGATTGAATCCAGAACTTCATGTATGTGAGGCAAGTTTGCTACCAGAGTTACATATTCAGTCTGAAATTTAGTCTGAAATATGCAGTCACACGTATTAATGTTTTTTTTTTCAAAAATTTTAATCAGGATAATAATTCATTGAATGTTTTTATTTTCACTATTCCGTTGACTTTATATTTGAAGCAAATAAAACTTATGTTGGTATAGTATGCATTGTCACACCATTTAATTTATAATAAAACATTTTAAAACATATCATGTTTGAAAGAATTGTTCATGTAGCTGCTCTCTTAAATTATTGAGATGATATATAATAATGAAATATTTTATATTGATAAATACTATTATTACTATATTACTATGAAATAAAATTATTTTAATTGTAGGAAGTCTGTAAGTTTTAAAACCTCTCATTGCTTTGGTGTGGCATCAAATTTGTGCTTATGTCATAAAATAATATGGGTCATTTTCTTCTGTTATAAACATTTTTAAATGCCTTTGGAATGACTTTGTAAAAGTAGAAGTGACTGCTTTGCCTACAATCCTTTCTGAATGGTCAGTTCCTCCCTGTCTTTGCCTCTGTGGTTAGATGAAATGATGGTTTCTCTAACCACCACCATTCCAGAATAACAGTGAAAGGGAAATTTGAGGCAAAAACAGAATTAGAGACCAGAGTCTGACAGCTTCAATTGAATACTTTTCTGAGGATCCCTCTTATCCCTCAGGGTGACTGCCAACAAAATGAAGATTGTAGACAATATCTCATATAATTCCTTTCCCCTTCTAAAGTAATTCCAACAGGAAAGTTAGTTGTAACTCCCTTTGGTGATGGAGACCACCTACAGACTTTGTAGCACAGAGTAGGTTAAAATGGAATTTTGTAGATATCAGACCTTGTTTGAAGAACTCTGACTCTCTGTTTCTCTGTCTCTGTCTCTCTTTTTCTCTTTCTGTGTGTGTGTGTGTGTGTGTGTGTGTGTGTGTGTGTTTGTAAGAAGTCTTTCTTACATATATTCATGTAATGCCTCAGAGCAATTGGTAAACTACCTGACAGGCAAGTGCTCAGTAAATATATTCTGAGTACTATCTACTATTCAGTTTTCACAAAACTCCCTGGAAAATGTAATTAAGAAAAGTATGACTCAAAGTTGTAAAAAATGACTTGCATAAATCACACACTATTTCAGTATAAAACTGCCAGCCCAAACCTTTTCAGTTCAAATCCAATGCATTACATTCTAGTTGTGCATGAATTTTGGGCTATACACATGAATAGAGGAATAATGTCTTTATTATCATTAATCTTTAATTTATATATGCACTTCTCTAATTTATTAATGTGAGCAACAAAGTCAATAGTTTCAGTCAATAATCTGGTTTTCTCACCTGTAGAAACCTAAAAAAATTAAGAAAATGTTAGCATATAAAAATGTATATATCTTCATAGACCACTTATGCTCACTAGTTTTTTTGAACTTGCATTGGCTATGATATCCATCAACATAATTTAAGGTACTAACAAATATATTATGTGTCATATATATTCATATATATGCATGTATATGTGTGTTTGCATGGGTGTTCATTTATCTCATGTAGTTAAAGTGTTTTGAAAAATATGTTTGTGTTATTTCCAGGATGATTGAAAAGGTTAGCCATACTAATGTGGGCAGAAAAGGAAACCAATTCATGATCATGTCACCTTCTTTGCCTCATTTTTACTTTAATCATATTTCACAGAATGCATGTCATTGTGGGAGTGAATATTTTGGACATCTTATTCAGAGAAATTTGAGACATCCATATATGATTGGCCTTGGATTCACTGAATTTTCAGCTGGAACAATTCCTGGATGGATTTTAATTGCTCAGCTAAAGAATAATTTTCCCCGAAAAAATCCCRYGCCTGCCATAGCAGTCCAAAGAACTGACCACAATGCTACTTCATCTTCCCAATCCTTTCAGTCTGACTGCAAACCTAGGACTTTCAAAGGGATCCTGTGACAGCATCAAACAAAATTTAGTAAATGCCTTTGGTCGATTGGGATAGAAGTGAAATAAATAGCCAGCGCTCCAGGGACGAAGTGCAGACAAGGCTCTCCTTTCCCCTCACTCGCTTATCAGTGTGCACACAGACCTGCTGTAGAATGAATTGTGCTAAATCTAATCTGACACCTCTCCCTAGGGACACTAGCAAGAATGTGGCTGATGATCAGAGGGTTGGTGGATTGGGATATAGTCCATCTTTCTTTTGAAAGGCAACATTTCCCTTCAACATTGTCCCGGTATGCTTTATGCTCCATGTCCTAGGAGTCATTTTTGATGCCCAGWGATTCAGAAGCAGCATTTTTCAGATTCTTTAAATCTTATGCTATGAGAAGATAAGAAAGCTGATACATGAGGACTTTTTATCTAAAGGAAAACATCATTACCACAGTCCAACAAGGAAAGTTCTTTACCTTCTCTGAAGGCTTAATTCAATTGATAAGCATTGCCAAYTGATTTCTCAAAAATAATATATAACTACCCTATGGTTCAAGTATTTTTATCCTATACAAACCTGTGATGGCTACCCATAATGAATCTCAGGGAGTTAAATAACCTACCAAGATCACATAGCTACTAAGAATTAACCTGCACTTTGATATCATTTCTCTACATTTTTGATTTTCATAGCACACATTATGCTTCTGTATCCTAAACCAGCACTATGTATTTTAGGAAGCTGAAAGTTAGTTTTGAGTCTATCTTTGAATGCTTCTTCAGGCAGATCTTCAAGAGACAAGTCATAGTTATATCAGGAATGAAAAGAGATTTAAAAAGAGAAAGTCATACTCACAAATAAACTTCCCAGCAATAACAATACAAAGCCAAGCTTCTCATTTAACCTTAATGCAAGTATTCTATGGTGCCTGTTGTCAGTTTCTGCTCATACCTCAATCAAATTAAATTGGTTTTCCCACATAACAATTTGGAGAAATATCAGGTCCACTGGGACCAGGCAAGTAACAGATGTGACATAATATGCATTTTTCATGTGCCCCTAAGGGTTGTGACATTTCCAGTTCAGTGACACTATCTAGCACTGCNAAAACCTTCCGATATGAAAAAATCATAATTTCTGCTCTTCACTTATCTTTGCCAAGAAATATTATTAAAAAATCTACAACCACGTAAACTAATAAAACAACACAATTTCTTCAAAGATGTGAAGCCCAAGGTTTTGATAACCCTTAGAGTAATACTTTTCTTTAAAATTCCCTAAAGAAAATTGATTCTGCCTCTCTTGGCAATCATCAATTAACAATAGATTCTCAGCTAGTGGTGGGACTTCATGAGTCCCTCTCTATCCACAATGAAATTTTTGCTGGCTTGATCTTGTGTATGTCTTCTATATGTAACCACAGCCAGTGTGAGCTCATATGTGCAACAGTGCTGTCAAGTACAGCAAACCCCCCCTTTTTTTTGCTGTAGAAACAGTTTTTGACCTTTGCCCTTCTTCTATAATGATCTCTGAACCTTTGAGGGATGCAACATGGAAGAGATGTTCCACTCAGAGCTGAGTATACCATAGCCCTTGATCTCTGCATATGCACATATATACAATGGATATTTATTTGGTTTTGTAAAAATGTGAATTTCACAGATAAACGGAACTATAAATGATCATTCTCAATGAAGTAAMCCAGATTCCAAACGACAATTGCTGCATGTTCTATCTCAAATGTGGATGCTAAATATGAGATCCAGTTATGTGTGCTTAAATTAGAGTAGTCATAGAAGTCATCAAACTAATAAAGTGTGATATGGAGAAGTTCAAGGGAAAGGATATAGAATAAAGGTGCAATAGAGGTGACAATGGAATATGGAACAGAAAGGGTTAMTTAAGGAAGGGATGGGTGAGAGATATAGCAAAGAGTGTGGGGCTTGATAACACTAATAACATTTTAAAAGGCCATATTGTAGCTAAATGTAGTAGGAGCTTCCTAAAATAAATACATATATAAAAGTAGTTTCAAAAGAGTTATATAATAACAGGGGGACAAACCTCTTCTAGACACCATAGGCTATCAGATAAAATTGCATTTATCTGGTATGTGTTATCTCTTTTGGAGTTTAGWCATGAGGTCTCATAGCACTGCCACCAACATGATGGGCTATTACCAATGTTCTTGCCTACCCTCTAAGACATGATGGTAACTCCTGAAGGTGTCACAAATTTGAGTCATCAGGCACAGGTCAATCAAGGTAGTACCAACTCAGAGTATTTTCCCTACAGGCAATCTTTCATAGGATCAAATTATTGATTCTATGTGTGAGAAAAATATTCAATGGTATACAGCTGTGCATAGTGCAACTTAGAAAGTGAATATGCTAGCATGAAATGTGCACTAATGCAATAGTGGAATGGATAATATTGGAATAAACTACCACTATCTCATTTGATTTAAACAATGTTCTAGAAGACCAGACCCATACCTGCCAATGTTAACTAAGCCCTCAAAACTGTACCTGGCTGGATCATATGCCTAGGGGAGAACCTAGTACTGTGGTTCATCTAAATGGACACAGTAGCAAACAGCTTTCTAAATTCTGAGCTTCACACCCATAGATTAGAGAATCTCTTGTCTCTCACCAAGGAAGCTTCTTACTAATTTATTACATATTTTCTATAAACTGCTGGAAAGCAAATAATTTTATTTACAATATACCAGCCTATAAAATTAGTGTAATGAACCCTAAGCATTTAAACTTATTTATTCAGGAATTTTGATTATGTGTCAGATTTGTCTCCAATGAAGCTGAAATTTTTTGTAGGAAGGACACACTTGTTGAAGTAGTTTAGTTCTAAGAAGAGGAATGAGGAAAAAATTTCGCTCTTTGATTATAACAGAGTGATAAACCATGAATCTTTTAGTTTGTCCCATTCACTGTCCTGCATTCATCAATCTATAAGCAATGGTTCTCAACTTTCCAAATGCTGTGACCCTTTAATACAGTTCTTCATGTGTAGTGACGTCCCAACCATGAAATTACTTTGTTGCTACCTCATAATTATAATTTTGCTCCTGTTATGTATCATAATGTAAATATGCGGGATATCTGATAAGCAACTCCCATGAAAAGTTATTCAATCACAGCTACCCACAGGTTAAGAACTGCTGCTATGAAACACCTATTCAAGTACTTTCCTTCTGAAGAGGAGGGTAAGGAARGGTTGGGTGTTTTTGTTTTGTTTTTTGCTTTTTAGGTTTTTGTCACTGCTGTTGTTTTATTTCCTGCCATACCTTGGCCATATCTCTCCTTTAACTTTAGGGTTCTGATAGATTCCTGGAGTTGATCTTTCTTCTGTTCTATGTTTTTCACAAACTTCTTCCAACCTTTCTGAGTCTGCTTGTCACAAGATTCCCTGTAAATCTGTCAGAAATGGAATGCCTACCCCTAGGGTGCCAGGAAGACACAAGGTAATGATTAGTGTGCTCAATCTGGTCAGGCTGGAGGCAAGAAAATCAAAGGACAGTAAATGTGTTGTAAATATAAACCTCGCATATTATTTTGTCACAAAACTAGAAAGTAATGTGTGTGAAAAAATACACCCATATACTACACATGTGCATACNTTCACTGAATATCTTATTTAGAAATTTGCAAAGCTTGGACCTTTTAGTACAATTGATCATTTATGACAGCCAGATATTTTCCTTCTTGGTGAACAGCTGGCTTTAGAAATACTGCAACATTAACTCACTTACTTACCCATACCTACTCACATAAATAACGTTATGCTTGCAGTGAATCTGGCGTGACAAATCCTGTTTCAGCTTTTACTCAAATGTGGACATTAATAAAATAAAGCAGTGGAATCYAGCTCATGTTTTCCATCTTCCTGATACACATTTCCTTAGTCACTCATTAATCACAGAACTCCTGGGGGAATGGGGGTTCAGCGACCTGTGTCCAGCTGGACATTTTGAAGGGCAGAAAGATTTTATAAAACYCATGGCAAACTGTAAACCTTTCAACTTTTGTAATATGTTCTTTGAATTTTTGGTTGCTTTAGATTTCTTAGGACCTCTGCTCCTTTGGGAAGCTTCCTGTAGGTTTAACATTTTGATAAATACTGGGAATTTTGAGCAAGATTTCTAAAYAAGACCATGCATGTCTTTTACTACTTAAAGTCATGTAATGACAGTAATGAACCCACCCATCTAKCTCTATGCACTCACCTGAGGAGACAGGAAGCAAGCTGTGCCTCCTTCATGGAAACAACTCTGGCTTKCTGGTTGTTTGAATAAACTCTCTGAGAGACTTCAATTACTTTCTACACAACCCCCAGGATGAGCTAGAAAATTTTTCAGAGTTACAAAACAAACAGAAAACAGACYAAAACCTTCCGATATGAAAAAATCATAATTTCTGCTCTTCACTTATCTTTGCCAAGAAATATTATTAAAAAATCTACAACCACGTAAACTAATAAAACAACACAATTTCTTCAAAGATGTGAAGCCCAAGGTTTTGATAACCCTTAGAGTAATACTTTTCTTTAAAATTCCCTAAAGAAAATTGATTCTGCCTCTCTTGGCAATCATCAATTAACAATAGATTCTCAKCTAGTGGTGGGACTTCATGAGTCCCTCTCTATCCACAATGAAATTTTTGCTGGCTTGATCTTGTGTATGTCTTCTATATGTAACCACAGCCAGTGTGAGCTCATATGTGCAACAGTGCTGTCAAGTACAGCAAACCCCCCCTTTTTTTTGCTGTAGAAACAGTTTTTGACCTTTGCCCTTCTTCTATAATGATCTCTGAACCTTTGAGGGATGCAACATGGAAGAGATGTTCCACTCAGAGCTGAGTATACCATAGCCCTTGATCTCTGCATATGCACATATATACAATGGATATTTATTTGGTTTTGTAAAAATGTGAATTTCACAGATAAACGGAACTATAAATGATCATTCTCAATGAAGTAAMCCAGATTCCAAACGACAATTGCTGCATGTTCTATCTCAAATGTGGATGCTAAATATGAGATCCAGTTATGTGTGCTTAAATTAGAGTAGTCATAGAAGTCATCAAACTAATAAAGTGTGATATGGAGAAGTTCAAGGGAAAGGATATAGAATAAAGGTGCAATAGAGGTGACAATGGAATATGGAACAGAAAGGGTTAMTTAAGGAAGGGATGGGTGAGAGATATAGCAAAGAGTGTGGGGCTTGATAACACTAATAACATTTTAAAAGGCCATATTGTAGCTAAATGTAGTAGGAGCTTCCTAAAATAAATACATATATAAAAGTAGTTTCAAAAGAGTTATATAATAACAGGGGGACAAACCTCTTCTAGACACCATAGGCTATCAGATAAAATTGCATTTATCTGGTATGTGTTATCTCTTTTGGAGTTTAGWCATGAGGTCTCATAGCACTGCCACCAACATGATGGGCTATTACCAATGTTCTTGCCTACCCTCTAAGACATGATGGTAACTCCTGAAGGTGTCACAAATTTGAGTCATCAGGCACAGGTCAATCAAGGTAGTACCAACTCAGAGTATTTTCCCTACAGGCAATCTTTCATAGGATCAAATTATTGATTCTATGTGTGAGAAAAATATTCAATGGTATACAGCTGTGCATAGTGCAACTTAGAAAGTGAATATGCTAGCATGAAATGTGCACTAATGCAATAGTGGAATGGATAATATTGGAATAAACTACCACTATCTCATTTGATTTAAACAATGTTCTAGAAGACCAGACCCATACCTGCCAATGTTAACTAAGCCCTCAAAACTGTACCTGGCTGGATCATATGCCTAGGGGAGAACCTAGTACTGTGGTTCATCTAAATGGACACAGTAGCAAACAGCTTTCTAAATTCTGAGCTTCACACCCATAGATTAGAGAATCTCTTGTCTCTCACCAAGGAAGCTTCTTACTAATTTATTACATATTTTCTATAAACTGCTGGAAAGCAAATAATTTTATTTACAATATACCAGCCTATAAAATTAGTGTAATGAACCCTAAGCATTTAAACTTATTTATTCAGGAATTTTGATTATGTGTCAGATTTGTCTCCAATGAAGCTGAAATTTTTNTAAGTATGTTTATAAATATATATGTACATATATGGTACATATGGCATATGCAAATTTAGTTTACTTAAGATGTATTTATTTTTTTAGTTGTATGAGAATTGACCTATACACATATATGTGTACCATGTGTATGCCTAATACCCACAGAGGCTAGAACATRTCATTTGATTCTCTGTAACTGTAAATACAGAGTTATATGCTGACACGTTGATTCTAGAAATCAAATATAGGTACTCTGCAAAGGAAGCAAATTCTCTTAAGCACTGTGCAATCTCTCCAGCCTCATTGTATACATGATTTTAATGTGGACATTACAAAAGGTGAGATGGAAACACTGCTCAATGAAATCTATCATAACTCCTAGAGGAGATGTTATAGTGGAAAGTGAATGTGTAACTGAAGAAATAAGGTTCTAGCCCTGGCTTGTTTGCTTAACAGCCTAGTCTGGGCATCAGTGCTGTGTAAACAGATCATATGGATATCAAGAATTCAAAGTATTCCACAGTCTCATCTTCTATCAGAAATAATTTTCTTTCTGCCAATCAATACGTTAGAAATCACCTCTTTCTTTCTTTAAAGATTGGCCTTAGTTTTATCAATAATACTGAAATAGTAACTTGCTGAAAGTCTATATACACATATATATTTTTCAGTTGGTTGGCAAAAAAAATATACAGTTGTTAATGGAACAAGTTGTGATGGGAAGTGAGGGATTTGCTATTATTGAAGCTGTTCAAGACATGTCTAGACAAAGCTGTAATGCTGTCTGTAAAATTATGTGAACACACCTATACAYGGGTTCTATTTAAAGGGAGATGGGATTTGGAGGCATATCTGCCTGTCTGATTTCATTTCTGAGGACATGTTACACTTCCTTGGATAGTGATTATGTCTTCTGTAATATTTTAGCTTGGAAATGGCATGGCAGTGTGATGTTTAGTTATTTTGTTGAGCAAATCAAATAAAATAACTTCTTATTTTTTAAACTGAGATTAAATTCTCTTCATGGTTACACTTTATCTGTATCTACAAAACGAATACCTATTTGTTTGTTTAATAAACACATCTTGGCACATTCTCTGACTGAGAACAGTAAAGATGAATAAACACTGGCCTGTTTATTTTGTAGAAGGTAGATATTTTGTCTATCTCTGTATCCTTTCATCTCATTATACCTTCTGATATGTAACAGAATTTTTCAAATGTTTCATTTTTCATACCTAGAAGAGTTATGAGACAYGAAGATTAGACTAATAATCTTTATGTCACTAGAAACAGAAAATTACAAGRCTATGAGGAATTACATTTATAGTATTAATATTTCAGGAGAGAAGATGAGCAGCTGGATGTTGAGGGAAGGGAATAATGAAAACTCAAAGCTGTGGTAATGATCAGAGCAGAACGCTGAGCAATAAGTGCCTTACTAATAGACAAACAGAGGAGGTTTTTTTTTACATATAAGTAGGAGGCCTGAGGCTGGTTTACAAGGTCACCTGAAAACTTGGACAGTGGTGAGCACATCAGAGTGAATGAAGAAGACTAGAAAAATTGCTAAAGACAGATTAAGTTTAGATCTTAAACTAAAAGCAGGATAAGGAAATGCCAGTTCTTGATCCCACTTCTCCAACCTCTTTTTCATAATATAGATGTCTTTGCAGKAAACTGACATAGAAAGTGAGTYATRTGATGTCTTATCACATTATGAAATGCAAAAAAGAAGACGATATTAACTGGTGTGAGCCAGTGGCTTAAATCTCCATTAAGGTTGGCGGGTGGGGGGGCACTAATGGGGGGAAAACAGACATTCCTAGGAAGGACAAGATGTGGTTAAGGGAAAAAATAAGAGTTGGGGATCTTTGTGATAATGCTGTAGAGGTCTCCATGTTTCACTAGATTCCACAGACAACAAACAGTCAGCTAAACCATCAGGGATTCAATCTTAATTCCATGTAATTCTAATGGAAACAGAACCACCCAAGAGAGAGACAAGAGACACATTAGTCCTCAGAAGAAGCTGCTTTCAGAATGGTAACTGTAATCTCAGTCATCTGTTGAATTACAAATGTCTTCTGCTTTTAATTATCTGTGTACCTACTGGGCATCTCCACAGAGTATCCACAGAAAGAAGGGTCCAAATCAAGTATTGATAAAAATATTCCTGTATCTTGCATATTACCCAGCATAAGAGTGGGTTGGTATTAAGGATTAAAATTCAGTCACATGTATTGAAAAAGCCTAACACAGCCCCAATGATATACCAGAAGACTATAAAAGGGAAAAGAAATGGTAATTAAAAAACATAAAGTATTTTTAACTGACAAAATTTCTATTTCTAGAAATATTCTATAGGTGATATATAGATATAAGATAGAATCAATAGATAGAAGTAAATAGCCTCAGTTCAACATATACCAGTATTCTCTTTTCCATTACTGTTTCAGGTTCTGGTAGGATGATAGAAAGGTATCTTGCTTGGGATGAGAGAAAGTAAATTCTAGGTAAGAACCAATTTTCAAATTCAAATCAGTAACTGTGTTAATATAGGCACGGAATGCGATGTGGGTAGCCTCATCAACTTSTCACCAATGTGGGCTCAATCCACATGGTAGGGTGAGAGAACTGACTTCTATGAATTGCTGTCTGATCCTCTCTTGGTTTCTTTTCTATTGGTGTAGTAAGATAAGATGACTAAGGGAAWTTTTAAAACAGTTGACTTGAGCTTATGGTTATTAGAGTTAGAGTCTATGATGGAAGAACAAAGGCATGGGGAGAGGCAACTGAGAGCTCATTTCCTGATTTACAAAGAGGAGGCAGGGAGGGTAYACTGGAATGACACTAGCCTTCTGTAACATCAAAGGCCATGCCCCGTGACACACATTGCTCCAAGCCCACAGCTCCTATTCCTCTCTAAAGCGTTCCACCAAATAGAGATAAAGAATTCAAAATTATGAATTTATGGGCACAATCCTCATTCAAAATATTACAGACTGYTACTCTGTATTTTGTGACATGCACATACTAYCCCAAAAGATAAAATATTAAAAATATTGATGATAGATGACATTTACATTTATGATATTCAGCTAATTATGTGCTCAGTGATTACAAATTTGAAAAAAATCACTAACTTTAACAAAGACAGGCAAAGGATGACTTCAGAGAGATTTCTGTCCAATTCAACAAATTATACAGGTGCCTGTAATGGTGCCAGATGGCAATGTGGCAAGAGACATCACTCACAAAAGTGTATAGAGTTAATGGAGAAAGCCAAAACCAATGCTATTATGGACTAATGATAATGATGTATATGACAAGTAATATGCAAATTATACCAAGTAAAGGAGGTATAAATATAGCCCTGGAAGTGATGCTGAATGTTGAGAACTAATAACAACTACTTATKTGCTTTAATAGTTTAGTTATAAATAAGCAAAATCAAATGTGGTAATTCTATTATACCAATRATGACTACATTCATCTAACCATGACTATGATTTTACAAAAAGCAGAAGTTAGAAATAACCATCAAAAGAGTGAAAAATATTAAACCTAAAAGATAGTAGCATCTTAAAAATCTTAGAAGGCAGAAAAAAGATCTTTGGCTGATTCTCATTGTTTTGGTGATATATCAACATCTTACATAGAACAAAGCTCCAAGCTCTTGGCCTATAATGAGAAAAACTATGCCTCTTAACCAATCTCCACATACTTTCCAAATCTGTCCTGGTGTGATGCACTTTGTATTCTGGTGAGAAAGTTGTATCAGTCAGCACACAGGAATGAGTTAATAATAGAAAAATGATCTCAGCTTTTCATACCAATTGTTAGATTCTTGAGGGTCAGATCTGAAGTATTCTATATGGAGTCATACAAACTGAAATTGGATGAATGTTTAGAAAGGCTTGAGAGTGAAACATGAAAAGAAATCAATGTAGAATTAAGGGGCTGTGAGACTTCAGGCTATTGAGCCTCTATTTTTCAGCTTGTTCTTTGACTYCATCAGAAAAAGAGGTAAAATATTAACTGGCATAAACGCAAATGTATAACACTGGATTCAGAAGGCTCTAATATCAGAGCATTAAGGCCATTCTCTGCTACATAGCTAGTTTGAGACCAGCCCACGGTGTATAAGGCTTTGTTCTAAACAAGCAAACGAATAAAGAACATCATCATAAAAAAAAAAAAAAACACCCAAAGACAAAAACCAAAATTGTTTAACTGAGAAATGGGTCAATACTCTCAAGAGACAATTTTTAAGAGACGATCTGAAACTGTTCAGCAAGTGTAAAGTAACTACTTGTTTTCAAGTTCATATAAATGAACTTGTGATAAGATACTGTGTCTTCCAGGTCATGGTGGCCATTATTATACAAGAAAAAGAGTAATGAGTGCTGTCCAGATAGGAGAGGGAAAGGCAATCTTACACACTGTCTTACACACTGTCAGTGTAAGTGTGTATTAGCATACTTTTGACCAAATAAGTGCAGCTGGAAGTGGTTAAATGAAATAAGCCAACAACCAGAAAGCTTGGATAGTACATATCAAAATATAATTATAGAGGAGAAATCAATTCTCAGATTTGACAGCAAAATAGGGTGAATATAAYTTGCAATGGATAAAGTGTTTTTAAAATAAATACAAGAGAGAAATTCATAGTCTCTAAATACAAATAAATGATAACTGTTTAAGAAATGAAAGTGTCAATAACATTTTTACAACTACACAGCATATACATGCATTGAATAACCACACTGTATTTCACAACTAAGTATATT
>BDUI01049367.1:0-16558 GCA_002335545.1 Apodemus speciosus | reverse complement strand
CAAGAAGAAGGAAGGAGAGGGCCCTGGTCCTGGAAAGGCTTGATGCAGCATTGTAGGGGATTACCATGACAGAGGAGTGGAAGGGGGTGGAGGGAAGAGGGCTTATGGTACTTAGGGGGAGGGGGGAACCAAGAAAGGGAAAATCATTTGGAACATAAACAAAGAATATAAGGGAAAAAACCATTTGGACACTCTTCCATCTGTCTCTACAAAGAAAAGATCTTTGTGGTTCTATTGGCCTGCCCTGATAACCCAGGTTAATCTCCTTATTTAAACTGTGCTAGTCTTCAGTCTTCACTTTCTCTGTGACTTTAATTCTTCCTTGCTATGTAACACAACTCGCTTACAGTCCCCTGCAGTCAGGACAAGGATGCCTTGGGGATCATTGTGACTACCAAGACATTCATTTTTTTCCTGGCACAATCTTTATGAATCCTTCAAACTGGTTTCCATCCTCRCCAAGACTACAGAATAAACATAGTGTCCCGAGATAGGGCTGAAATTTTACCTAGACCTTTGAACATTTTTGGCTTGAGTAACCCATTAGTTGAAGATGGTTGAAGTCCAACATTCGCAGTGACAAGGTGCACTGAAATTCACTTCTTGTTACAGCATCTGCTGTCCTCTGAAACCTGGTTCTCCAGCATTTCCTGTCATGCAGCATAACTCTGACCCTGTATTGGCTCCATTCATCCACAGGTGGGCTCATCAGTCCTGATAGACACAGCATTGGATGGAACAAAAGGCAGAGAACGCCACCAAGACTAGAGATACACTTGTAGAGGCAGGCAGGCTCAACTCACACAGAGGACAGCAGATTTATTGACAGGGGACAGAAGGTGAGTCTGGAATAAAAAGCTCAGGCAGAACTTGTTTCCAGCGAGTGGGATATTTTTTCTGGAAATCTGTGGGTATTTTCAGGGTTCTATTGTTGAAGCTAGCATAATGATATGCATGAAATCATGTCCTGTTTTGTTTTCTTCCTGATCTTTCTTCTTTTACTGATTAGTCTAGAAAGTCACACTGCTCCAGTAAAATAACATCCACAGAACTGATGACCGTTTCTGTGCATTTATTCTTTCAAACCTCAATTAAATTCTACTATGTTCCAGAAGCCGCCAGGAAACAATGATTTTTAAAATAGGTCCTATATGTTTATTTGCCAAAGAAGATTGTCTTGTGGCGACCTCCTAAGTGTCGGCCTAATTACACCCTCCTCTTGTCAGGTGATATATGCTGGTGTGCAGGACCTGTTTTTCTGAATGAGAGAAATGCGTCTGTTGAGTTTATAAGCATCTAAAATGCATTTGGTTMAAGTGTTTGTAAAGGTTTAATTATGCAGCCATGTAAATTTGGAGACGTGCTTTATATAAAAACAGTAGCAACAGATACTAATTGAGGGGATTTGAGGTGATATGTCTGGGTGGGTGAGATATATAAAGATGCCAGTAGAACAAGTAGGCTACAGAGGCAGAAGCCTTATGACCATGTGACCACAGGAAGCAGGCAAGCCTGCTGTTGTTCCGCCAAAGGGAGAGAGGATGAGATTCACGGAAAGGGGAAGGGAGTGGGTCCCACTTCGGACTGCCTCTTTTGTAGATCTCCCTCTTCATGCTAACAATAATATAAAAATAAAATATGCATGCAAGTCAAGTAAGTAGTAATCAGAGACAAAGCAGCCCAGAGAGTGCTAGCTCTCTCTTTCTCTTAGGGAAAAAATGTGGGTCAGAGTCTGAGAGACTATTTCAGATTAAGGAAGAGGTAAAATGAAAAAGGATGATTTGGGGATATAATAAAGTCAGGCTGAGACTGGAGTCCCAGTGACAACTTAGATGACCTACCTACCTGGGTGGCCTCATCCATGATCATGGGTACAGCTGACTTGTCGGCCTGTCTGTCACTATTAGGGCATGGGAGGTGATCCCAAGACAAAGCTCTTCCAAAAATGTTATTAAAAATGAATCCTGTCATTATTAAAATTCATATTCTGGTCTTTAGGGTGGGGGTATGAAAATATGCATTAGACAAGTCTCCACCCATGATGAAGACGGCCCACAGACTGCGCTTGGGTAGCAGAGCTTGGAGCAGCCTTATGGCACCGAGGTTGCTGGGAGTCCTGGTCCTTAGCACTTCCTCCTTTTGGCAGCTTCCAAAGGAAACCAAGCTACCTGAATGTGGAAAGATGGGCTTGGGAGAAAGGGAGCGCTGTATGCGAGAAAACGCGTAGGAGAAAGGGACCACTGTAAAGAGACAGCGAGGGGTGGGAGGCACTACAGAGCATGGTGAGCTAATGCAGTGGTAAGAATCTTTGCCTACCATGCATGATCTTTGGCACTGAAACCACAATTTTTTAAATGCACCATAACTCTGGGGCGGAATATCTCGAAAGGTGACGCCTGAGCCCAGCATTGCAAGGGGAGAAGAGTCTGGCTCAATTGACCAAAGGAGGGACATAACACAGACAGATGCAGCTAACTGGGGAACTGCTAAAAGTCAAAAAGATGGGTAAAGAGTAGCATGTGGCCCTCAAACGAAAGCTATGAGGACAGGCTTTCTTAGAAGTCAATTATGGCCAGAGTGGAAGAGCTGACATCAACAAAAAAGCTTGGCCTCTAAAGGAGAGCAAAGATGATGAGTCTCCAGCACTCTCTATGCACGACTCTGAGCTCACTCATGGCCATCTCTTTAGAACTGCAGCAATCCCCACTTAAAAGAGATAAAGGTTCAGAGGAGTAAAGTTACTCAAGGAGCTAATGGGTGAGGGAGCTTTAAGCAATCTCAGATACACAGACTCCACATCTTAACTCTACCCTATGCTACTCGTGCCTGTTAATACAGGAGAACCTCCCTCCCTGCTGCTAAGTGGGCACTGAAATACCAGGCATTCTGTGGCTAACACTGTGGGTCCTGGTGGTTGAGTAGGTGAGTGCTGTAGAATGTAGCATTGATGTGTTTGCAGGAGGATACGGGCTAGGGCCTCGTGAAGCCACTGCATCTGTGTTTATAGCTGCGAGTTTGTAGTAGATGTCAGCAATAAAGCGCCAGCACAGAACTGCATGTAATGATGTTTTCTCTCTCTCTCTCTCTCTCTCTCTCTCTCTCTCTCTCTCTCTCTCTCTCNTCTCTCTCTCTCTCTCTCCTTGGCTACCCTTTGGCCTCAGGCTCAGAACTGTAGCATACACAGGGATCATAGTTCTCCTTTCCCCCAAACATTTGTCTCCTGTCCAGAGAACATGCAAGAAGCTGGCTGTGTGGGACACAGCTGGAATCTCAGAACTTGAGAGGCTAGGGCAAGGGCATCATAAGCTCAAGGCCAGCATGGGCTACATATGGAAACCTTGTCTCAAAAATAGATGGTAAATAAATAAATAAATAAATAAATAAATAAATAAATAAATAGCTTATGAAGGGGCAAGTGCCAGGCATAGATAAATTTTCACATACCAGTCTGTTCTTCAATATCTACTAAGCAGGGATCAATATACAAGGAGCCTCAGAACTCTAGCTGAAAGCACGCCTCCCCTCACTCCCCCATTCCACCTCTTTAGCACAGCAGTAACTTTCCCTCTCCACCTCTTCTAGGACACCTGCACCTGCTGCTCTGGCAGAGGGGGTGGAGAGAAGAGAGTCTTGCGCTTCCGTCAGCCAGTCAGTCACCATCACTGGAGTAAGCAGGCACTGACGTCAGGAGTCAGAGCTGCTGGAGTTACATAATGCCAGAAGCTGCTTGAACAGGGAATAAGGACATATTTAAAACCTTGGGGAGCTAAGAATAGGCAAAGAAAATGTGTTTCCTCATAAACGTTTTAAGCTTTAGAATCCACACACACATATACACAAAAAACCCACTGTGGTGTGTGTGTGTGTGTGTGTGTGTGTGTGTGTGTGTGTGTGTGTGTGTGTGTTTTCCTGGACTTTGATAGTATGTGGCCTCAAGTAAATTTCACTGTTGAATTTGGATCTCAAGAAAATGAATATGATATCTATGAGAAAGCGGGGAGAGGGAATTATGTGTGTGTGAATGAGAATGTGGTGTGTGGGTGGGTGAATGAGGACGTGCGTGTATAGGGAGTGCGTGTGTAAATATAGATACAGATAACAGACAGAAATATAGATTAAAGGTGATCTGAGGTTTGCTGTAGTGATCTGGTATTGGTATGAGCATGAATTTGACTTTGGAGAATATGTGAGTACCAGGTGGATGGATTTTGTGGGTGAGAAAGCTTTGCCACAGGTGTATTATATATACGTGTGGCTAAAACACACAGGTTTCTTTGTGTGGGGTAGGGATAATGCTATGAAGGATGATGGTGTGTAGCACCAAGGCATTTGCAGGCATGTGCAAAGGCTATGTGAACATAAAGCACATCCTCTTGTAGATGTGTGTAGTGTATTTCAGTGAATGTGAAGATTATGTGCTTGAATGGAGCTGAGTATGCGACTGTGTAAGTGTTTGTATAGTGTGCTTCAGTGTGGGCAGAATAGCTAGGAGATGAAGGTGTTCAGTGTATGTTGGAAGGATTACAGAGGTACACACACACACACACACACACACACACACACCATGTCTGATATCAAGAAAAATGAACAGAGTCATTAATGTCCTTTCCTGATGCTTAAAACATTCTAGACCCTCCTTCAAACCTTCAAGTTAATTATGGAGAAGTATCTGTAGGTGTTCTACAGAATTAAACCATTATTCTCATCTGTTTTCATGGGACCCCAGCTTCTAATTACTCTTTTGGTCAGACACAAAGTACTTAGGTCAAGTAGCATCTCATGGTACTTATGAGCCTCTCTAGTGTTCTGTCTAGAGGCAGAGTGATCAGACGTGAAAACAAACCAAAGTGAAACAGCAACTTACCTTGAGAAGAAACCTTAAAGCTCAGCTTATTCTCTCCCTGGTTAATAAAATTCAGGGTGGCTCCAGCCAAAGAAGCAGGTAGGCTCATCTCTCTCTCTTCTCCACCATATGCAATGCTCCAGTCTTAAGGACTCCCAGCTCTGTAGAYGAGCACCACACCAGCCTCCCGCCACACCAGTCACCTCCGCAGTGGATCACATAGATCCAGACTTCCTTCTCCCCAATCATTGCTTTATTCCAGCTCTCACCTCCAGCAAGCATGACCCAGAAACTGGCAGGCCACTCCAGCCAGCAAAGCAGGCAGGCTCACTACAGACCCTCACCTCTCACTCAGTTCCAATCCCCTGGTCTCACTGTAATAAAGTGAGCTTTCCCCCTCACTACCCCCACTTAGCTGATTGTATACATCTTCTCCTACCTCCCCTCCATCCTGTTATTCTAGCCCCCGACTCCACCAGGCTTTCTCTGGAAACCCTCAAACCAAGCCTAACACAGAGGCAAGTAGGCCAGTGAAGCAGATAGGCAAGCCGGATGCTCATTCTCCCCCCTCTACTCTGTGTCCAACCCCCATCCTCCCCAGCTCTGTAACAGACTAGCTGTTGTAGCCTCTCTTCATGCTCTGCTCCCACTCCCAGGGGACTAAGCACATCCTGTGGGACATACCACTTTCCTCCCTCCTGTGGATTCCCTCAGCCCTGTCTCCTAGCCAATCTCAATTTCTAAGTGTCAGCTCCCCAAACCTGAGAAGTCATTTTCCCAGTGCCTATCATGTCCACACTTATCAGGATTCTAGAAAATTTTCTTACCAGCCAATACACTCTCCTAGGAAGTGAGAGAGCAACAGAAACCAAGGAACAAAACATCCACCCAAAAAAGACAAGACAAGATATTATCACTTAGAAGTGCAATCTTACCAAACCCAGATGCCTAGACATCAGCACAAAAACACAATGGATGACAAGCAAGACAATATGTCCCCACTAGAGCCCTGCAACTCTACCACAACAGGCCTAGAATATTGAAACATAGCAGAGGCACAAGACGATGGCCTTAAAATAGCCTTTATGAGTATGACAGAGGCCCTTAAATAGGAAATTTACAAGTTCCTTAAAGAAATCTGTGAAAACAAACAATAGAAGGAAATGTATAAAATAGTACAAAACCTGAAAATTGAAATAGGATCAATAAAGAAAATGCAAACTGAGAGCAATCTGAAAATGAAAAATATAGGAACTTAAACGGGAACTTCAGAGGCAAGCCTCACCAACAAAACACATCAGATAAAAGAGAGAATCTAAGGCATTGGAGACACAATAGAGAAACGGATACCTAAATCAAAAAAAGTTAAATCTAAAAACTACTGGCATAAAACATCTAGGAAATCTGGGACACTATGAAAAGATAAAAATCAAAGAATAAGAGGTATAGAGTGAGAAGAAGAAACAGGTCAAAGGCACAGAATATATTTTCAATAAAATCATAGAAGAAAATTTCCCTAACCTAATGAAGGAGATGATTATAAAGATATAGGAATCACATCAGCTCCAAATAGACCAGACCAGAAAAGAAATTCTCTTTAACAAATATTAATCTAAACATTAAATGTACAGAACAAAGAAAGAATATAAAAGCTGCAAGGCAAAAAGACCAAGTAACATATAAAGGCAGGCCGTTTAGAATTTCACCTGACTTCTCAATGGAGACTCTAAAAGCCAGTAGGGTCTGGACAGATGTGTTGCAGATTCTAAGACATAATGGTTACCAGCCCAGACTATCATACCCAGCAAAACTTTCAATCACAATAGGTGGAGAAAATAAGACATTCTGTGATAAAACCAAATGTAAGAAATATCTATCTATGAATCTACTCTATAGCAGGAACAAAAAGGAAAGCTCCAATCTAAAGAAGTTAACCAAACTCAAGAAAAGACAAGATACAATCCCAGACCAGCAAGTGAAGACTGAAAACACACACACACACACACACACACACACACACACACACACACACACACAAGCACACACACATCATAACCATCACCTCCATCACCACCACCTCCACTATCACTGCCACCTCCACCACCACCTGCCTCCAACATCACCACAATAACAACAAAATAGCAGGAATCAATAAACACTGCTCATTAATATCTCTCAAAATAAATTATCACAGCCCCCAATAAAAAGACACAGACTAAAAGAATAAGTGAAAAAACAATAAAAACAAACAAACAAACAAAAACACAATCCATCTTTCTGCTGGATCCAAGAAATACACTTTCACATCAAGGATAGACGTCACCTCAGGGTAAAAATGTGGAAAAAAGATATTCCAAGCAAATAAACCTAAGAAGCAAGCTAGTGTAGTCATTTTAGTATCTGACAACGTAGATTTCAAATCAAAATTGATCAGAAGAGATAGAGAAGGACACTACAATGAAAAAAATCAACCAAGAAGATATTTCAGTTTGTACCATCTATCCCCCAAACACAAGGGCACCCAAGTTCATAAAAGAAACAACTACTACAAGCTTAAATCACATATTGACTCTCACATCCTGAGAGTGAGAGACTTCAATTCCACACAATTGCCAATACACATCATCCAGACAAAAACTAAACTGAATCCAGAGAAATGCTGTAGTAACAGATGTTGTAAACCAAATGGTTCTTACATACTTACAGAACATTTCACCTTAACAGAAAAAATATATATCTTCTTGTTAACACCTCATGAAACTTTTTCCAAATATCAAGCCTCAACAAATACAAGAAAATTGAAATAACACCCTTCATCCCATCTAACCACAATGGATTAAAACTAAAWATCACAACAGCAGATACAACAAAAAAGCTTACAAACTCATGGAAACTGAAATCAATAATGTAAAGTACCATATAAACAAAGTAAAAGACAAAAATACTACATGATCATCTCATCAGACAAAGAAAAGGCCGTTGTCAAAATCCAATACTCCTTCATATTAAAAGTCCTGGAGAGATTAGAGTTACAAGGAACATGCCTAAACATCATAAAGGCAGTTTGCAGTAATACTTTAGTTCCACATTAACTTAAATGGAGAGAAACTCAAAGCAATTCCACTAAAATCAGGAACAAGACAAGGTTGTCTACTCTCCATACCTAGTYAATTTTGTACTTGAAATCGTAGCAAGAGCAATAAGGCAAAGGAAGAAGATCAAAGTATACAAATTGAAGAGGAAGCAGTCCAAGTATCTTTACTTGCAGATGATATGAAAGTATACATAAGTGACCCTAAAATTTCCATTTTGAGTAACTATTACAATGGATATACACTTTCATCAAAGTAGCTAGGTACAAAGGCAACTAACTAAATCAGTAGCTTTCCTATACACAAAAGATAAAATGGTCTGAGAAAGAAATCAGGGTGTTGATCTTTCCCAGTAGCTTCAAATAATATAAAATATCTTGGGGGTAACTGTAACTAAGCAAGTGAAAGACTTGTATGATCCAAACTCTAACACTGAAGAAAGAAATTAAAGAAGATATCAGAAGATGGAAAGATCTCCCATGCTCATGGATCAGCAGGATTAACATAACAAAAGTAGTCATCCTATCAAAAGCAATCTACAGATTTAATGCAGCCCCATCAAAATTCCAACACAATTCTTTATAGATCTTTAAAAGACAATTTTCAGCTTCTTATGGAAACACACACAACAGGACAGATAAAACAATACTAAATAATAAAGAAACTGCTGGAAGTATCACCATTCCTAATTTCAAGTTGTACTACAGAGCTATAGTAATAAAACCAGCATGGTATTGACTCAAAAACAGACACATTGATGAATGAAATCGAGCTGAAGACCTAGACATAACTTTATACACCTATGGATACGTGCTTTTTTTTTTTTTTATAAAGAAGACAGAAACACACCTCAACATAAAAAACACCTCAACATAAAACTAGATAGACTGAACCTGAGAGAAGATAAAGTGGTGAATAGCCTTGAATGCATTGGCCCGGAGACAACTTTCTGAACAGACACCATCAGCACAGGCACAAAGATCAACAATTAATAAATGGGACCTCATGAAACTGAGAAGCTTCTGCACAGCAAAGCACTGTTATTCTGACAAGGTGGTATATATAGTAAGAAAAAAATTATATGAACTACACATCTGCTATAGGGATAATATCCAAAATGTATTAAGAATGCAAGAAACTAGAAATAAAGAAAATAACCCAATTTTTAAAATGGGGTACAGATCTAATTGGAATTTTCAAAAAAGGAAACTCAAATGGCTGAAAAACACTTAGAGAAATGTTCAACATCCTTAGCCATTAGGGAATGCTAAAATCAATAACACAAGTGACAGCTCATGCTGGTAAGGATGTGTAAAAAGGGGAATACTCTTCCATTGCTGATATGAGTGCAAATTTGAATATCCACTATAAAAATCAGTGGGATAGTTACTCAAGAATACAAAAACTGATTGACTTCAAGAACCTGCCATACCACTCTTCAGAATATACCCAAAGGACACTTCATCTTCTCACAGAGACACTTTTTTTAACCATGTTCCTTGCTGCTTTACTTACAATTTCTAGAAATCAGAAACAACTTAGATGTCCCTTAACAAAAGAATGGACTTTTTAAGTGATACATTATTTCCACAATGAAGTATTGCTCAGCTGTAAATTTTTTTTATAAGAAGGAGCAAGTTAATTGATGGAATTAGATAAAAAGCATCTAAAGCAAGTATGGTATACACTCATTTATATGAGGGTGTTCTCTACAATCTGTAGAGCCACAGAGGTTAGGTAGAGAGTAAGGGACTGAGTGGGACATATGGATCTTGCTAGAGAAGGGAAATCGAATAGATAGCTAAGGATAGTTAGGTTTGGCTGGAGCAGGAGGACCAAGTGGGAAAGGGGACAGAAAAGGGGGATCAGAGAGGGAATTCAGGGAGAGCAGCTAAAATTAAGGGCAATGTGAGAGGAGGCATGTGAACCTAATACAGTAGAAGCTTCCTAAAATATATACATTTATGAAGATGATCTAAATCAAATCACCAAATAAAGAGGGGGACGGAACCTCAACAGGGCATCTTTTGTCAGCAAATGAAGCTTTCAGTATCAAGCTTTGATTACATGTAATTGAGTTGTTAGCCAAAGATACCTCATGGAAACCCCCACACAATCCAGGCTGTTGTCAAAATTATAGGTTCCTCTCTACAAACAGATAGCAAGGYCCTATTTCTGAAGACAACACCTATGCAGCTCACTGAACAAGGTGAAGTTGAGCTGGTGCCTACATAGAGCCTTCACCTTATGCCCTAGTCTCTTTGGAAAGGAAGGTCGGTACACTGCACTCTACCAAACAAGAAATGGAAACACCAAACTACTCATAAACACTTTGATCTACAATGCTATCCTGCTTTCCAAATATACTAGGGCAATGGTGGCCCAAAGTTTGTGGGAATAACTAACCAGTATCTGATTTGACTCCACAAGACGGACCCCAAACCCTACACTACTTAAATGACCAAGACCCTGAGACTAGATAGCCCAGGAACCTAGGAAAAAATGAAATACTTCTCTTCTAAATAGACAGACAGACAGACAGACAGACAGACAGACAGACAGACAGACAGACAGACAGACAAATAAAAGACTCCTAATGATATTCTGTTATACTCAAAAATCAATGTCTTGCTCATCCACCCTCAGAGAAGCTTCCTCCCACAGCAGAAGGGAACAAATACAAAGGTCCACACCCAGACATGCAGAGAGAAAGATAGATCTTGGAACACTCAGTCCTAAATGGGATGTCTCCATCAAATCTCTCCCCTCATAGCTTATGGAATCTGAGCAAGAGGAGGCAGAATGTAAGAGCCAAAGGAATAAAGGACACCAAGAAAACAAAGCCCTTTAAATCAACAAAAGCAAAGCTCATATTACTTCACGGAGATTGACATTTTAAACACCTGGCCCTCACAGAACTGCACCAGGGCCTCTATGTATATATAATAGCTTCCAGTTTAGGTTTTGATAGGGTTCCTGAGTGCACAAAAAAGTTAGTCTCTGATTCTTGTGCCTTCTCTTGGGCTCTTTTCCTTCTGTTTGTTTGGTTTTTTACATTATTGTATTATATTATACATATTATATTATTATCTCATAGAAACCTATCCATCTTCTAATGAGAGATAAAAAGTGGATGGATCTGGATGAGCGAGAAGGACCTGGGAGGCATTGAGGGACATGAAGCCATAATCAGATTGTTTTATGTGAGAAAACCTTTCCATAAAAGAAAAAAATACTATAAAATTTGAAGGAAATAAAACGGAAAAAAAAAGAAAATTCAGGGTGACTTGGAAGATGTATACCAGCCCAAGATTTCTAGTTCCCACTCTGTATTTTGTGGTTTGACCTCAGGTAAAGCTTTCTTCTTCAAGGCTCTAGAATCTTGTCTTACCTTCACCTACTTTAGCTATGTGTTTATATAATATTTACTCTGTGGTTCCCCATGGGGTTTGGAAAAAGTCCCAGTGTCCTTAACATACTGTCCAAGATACTTCATGATCTGGCCCCAGCTGCTTGCTAATTCACTGCCATCTTTCTGTAACACCAGAGCATGGCTCACTGATCTACTAACTGTTGCTCAAAGGCCACAGTATCTCAGCCAAACAATGCACACTGCTGTTCCTCTTAGTTTTTACCACTTTAAAAGAAACAGCTACTGTACATGGCATGAAAAGGGGTGTCTTATTTTGCTTAACATTTCAAAGATGTCAGCTTATCATGGGGGGGAGGGTATGATATAATATGGTATGGTAACAAAGACAGAAAAGGGGGTATCTGAGGGCAAGATGCACCTCAAAGCTATGCTCCCAGTGTTCTATTTCCTTCAACAAGGTCCTTCCTCTGACCTCTCACCAATAAAACCATTACAGTGTGAGGTCATCAAGGGATTAACACCTTCATTCTGTTTCTGGAAACACACTCACATACTTCCCTAATTTCCTATGGACCTTTCAAATCAGTTACATTGGCAATGGAGATTAAGCCTCACTTGGTCCTTTGTGCTCAATAACTAAAGTCTCTTGCTCCTTCTGCAGAAAGACCAACTGCAATCAAGGGCACTTCCTTATACATCCATTCATTTTTTAAAAGAGATTTTTAGGGAAATAATAGGTTCTAAGAACTCAGTAAGATTAGACATTCCTCCTGTCCCAGCAAATTAAAATTAAGATGGGCATTTTCCCAGATATCTTAACCAGGAACTTATCCCAGAATTTAGAGTGGAGGACTGTTTACAAGAAAGACTATTTGCCTTCTCTCTTCCTCTCCCTCTGTCTTTATCATCAAATCATAGCACATCTTCCCAAGCATAATAGTATGACACCTTTGAAACTTCAGGTCAAATATCTCCCATTAGTCACAGATAAGAGTGTTACAAGTTCAGGACAGGCACATCTGTGTCTGAAACCTGATTCTGTCATCATGAAGCTGCATGACCTTAAGCAATTTTCCTAACTGCTCTGAGTCGCAGGTACGCTGTGTAACAACCCTACCTCAAAGGCTTGGCTGAGATGCTTTCTCACTTATTGGGCTCCATCAGCATTGGCATAAGCCTCTAATGTCTTACTGGTAGACTTGAGTGGTGAGTGAAAAAATAAAATCGCCTTCAACTAAGACACTGTGGCATAGAGTGTTGCCTCAATTTAAACACTGCAGCTAGTATGGTATGATAGGACACAGATCCATGGAGATGAATGAAGCTTTTGTGTTTGCTTATTATTTGTTTGTTTTGTTGTTTTTTGTTTGTGTGTTTATTTCAGTTACTGAAAAAACTTCCAAGCCTAGAGCAAGAGCTGACACACAGTAGGTGCTCAGTAAGTATCACCTCCACCTCACCCTGGGATTTTATTGTCACAGATGTTAAATGCCCAGTGACTGTGTATCATTTATCCCACCGTTTATTTCAGCTCTCTATAGCTCCACCAAGAGGAATGTTGTCAATATCTTGGGTGTTTTGCATAGATCTGAAATAAAGTGAAAGTATTAACTCATCCTTTGGAGATAGTCACCAGATGTTACACACACACACACACACACACACACACACACTCATCACTCCTGGGTGAATGGACTCTGCATCTGTCAGCCAATTTCAGAAATCCATGTCTATTCATCACTGTCACATGATGATACAATGTGCTYCACACTTCATCTTTAACCCTCTTGCCAATTATGAAGGCAAGTATTCCACTTCATAGGTGAGCCAGTCAACCCTGGGCTTAGTTGGCTCACTAAGTACTCAAACTGAGGTTCGAAAAATCAAGGCTGCACCCCGCACTCTCCTACACTATGATCCATGCCCTTCTGTGAGTTCCTGACTAGAAAACAAGCGTTTTAGTTAACTCTGCTCCAAAGGAGTCCTCTGCTGACAGCGAGGGGCACAGGGAACATAACTGACATTAACAGAAACAGCAAAGCTAGAGAAGCAGTGTTGTCAATAACTGCCCGAAAATCAGGACACTAATTAAAAGAGATGCTCCGTGTTCTGCCAAAAGCTCTGTCTTCTCTAAGAGATCAATAAATCAAAAATAATTGTTTACTTTGCCTAGGTTCCCCCTACACACAGTTGCCTGTATTTTTTCCTTCTTCCTTTGTATAATATGAAAGTTGATGAAGGAGCCTCATTTTCACTAATGAAAGAAACTTATTTTTGGCACTATAYGCCTCCTTAAAAAGAGAAAAATCCACTTAGTGGTGACTTCTACTGCCCTTATTTGTCCAAAGCAAGACCTGAGGTCAGCCAAAGGCCAGTTTGGTCATAAATTTCAAGCATCACTAAGTCTATTGGGTTTTTTTTTATGTTGTTGTTGTTTTTATTTTTAAGAAATTATATGACAATTTCAAAAGTCACTAAGTGACAGCAGCCTCTTCTCATTTGTTGCCTGTTTCATCTCTCAGCCCTTTTACATGCACATGACCAAAGACCATGGAACCTGTATTAGCCAGGGTTCTCTAGAGTCACAGAACATATGGGTAGTCTCTACATAGTTAAGGAATTTGTCGATGGCTTATAGCTTGTAGTCCAACTCCCCAACAATGGTCAGCAGCAACTGTGGATGGAAGTCTAAGGATCTAGCAGTTTCTCAGTCCCACTAGGCAACTGTGTATGGAAGTCCAAGGATCTAGCAGTTGCTCAGTCCCACTAGGCAGCTGTGGATGGAAGTCCAAGGATCTAGCATTTGCTCAGTCCCACTAGGCAGCTGTGGATGGAAGTCTGAGGATCTAGCAGTTGCTCAGTCCCACAAGGCAGCTGTGGATGGAAGTCCAAGGATCTAGCATTTGCTCAGTCCCATGAGGCAAGCAGGCAAGGAAGAGTCAGTGAGTCTTCCTTCTTCCAATGTCCTTATGTAGCTCTCCAGCAGAGGGTGTGGCCCAGATTAAAGGTGTGTGTTGATCCACCCAGCAACACAGAGCAGACAGTCAGCATAGGTGAGACCTGCCCTGCTRCTCAGAGGATCCCGTCCAGAATCCTCTGGCAGACGCATCCTCTGGTTTCTGTCTCCAGCTTGGGACCATCCTCTGCCAAAGCACGCCGTCTCCAAGTGGCACTGGAAGGTAGCTATCTACCCAGCAGTGCAGAGAAGACAGTCTAGACAGGTGAGACCTGCCCCGCTGCTNCTCAGAGGATCCCGTCCAGAATCCTCTGGCAGACGCATCCTCTGGTTTCTGTCTCCAGCTTGGGACCATCCTCTGCCAAAGCACGCCGTCTCCAAGTGGCACTGGAAGGTAGCTATCTACCCAGCAGTGCAGAGAAGACAGTCTAGACAGGTGAGACCTGCCCCGCTGCTTCAGAGGAAGCAGCCAAAAACCCTGAGGACACAAGAACCTAAGAGCAGCCTGGGACAGAAGTCTTATGTTTTCAGCCTGCAGCCAGAACTGATTGGGGACACAGAGCTACGTATCTAAAAACAACCACAAGAGAGCAGGTCTCACAGGAGTACCTACATACCTTTGTACACAGAGAGAACTGGTCTTCCAGGAGCACAGATACAGAGGCTTGTGTGACAGACAAGCCACYATCAGAGACAGCAACACCAGCTAACACGAGAGATAACCAGATAGCAAAAGGCAAATGCAAGAACATTACCAAAAGAAATCAAGGCAACATGACACCATCTGAACCAAGTTCTCCTACAACAGCAGTCCTGAATACCTCCAACACACCAGAAAAGCAAGATCTGGATTTAAAATCACATCTCATGATGCTGACAGAGGACTTCAAGAAGGACATAAATAACTCCCTTAAAGAAATACAGGAGAACATAAGTCAACAGGTAGAAGCCCTTAAAGTGGAAACAAAAATCCCTTAAAGAATTGCAGGAAAACACAAACAAACAAGTGAAAGAACTGAACAAAACCATCCAGGATCTAAAATGGGAGTAGAACCAACAAAGAAATCACAAAGGGAGACAACTTCAGAGATAGAAAACCTTGGAAAGAAATCAGGAGTCATAGATGCAAACATCAACAACAGAATACAAGAGATAGAAGAAAGAATCTCAGATGCTAAAGATACCATAGAAAGCATTGACTCAACAGTCAGAGAAAATGCAAAATGTAAAAAGCATGTAACCCAAAACATCTAGGAAATCCAAGACATATTGAGAAGACCAAACCCAAGGATTATAGGTATAGAAGAGAGCGAAGATCTACAACTTAAAGGGCCAGTAAATATCTTCAACACAATTATAGAGGAAAACTTCCCTAACCTAAAGAGAGAGATGCCCATGAACATACAAGAAGCCTACAGAACTCTAAACAGACTGTAACAGAACAGAAATTCCTCCCATCACATAATAATCAAAGCATCAAATGTACTAAACAAAGAAAGAATATTAAAAACAGTAAGGGAAAAAGGCCAAGTAACATATAAAGGAAGACCTATCAGAATTACACCAGACTTCTTACCAGAGACCATGAAAGCATGAAGACCCTGGACAGATCTTATATAGACCCTAAGAGAACATAAATGCCAGCCCAGACTACTATATCTAGCAAAACTCTCAATCACCATAGATGGAGAAACCAAGATATTATCTGATAAAACCAAATTTACACAATATCTTTCTACAAATACAGCCCTACAAAGGATAATAGATGSAAAATGCCAATATAAGGAGGTCAACTACACCCTAGAAAAAGTAAGATAGTAATCTCCTTCCAAAAAAACCAAAAAAAGATAACCACCAAACATAAAAATAACATCAAAAATAAAAGTAAGCAACAATCACTATTCCTTAATATCGCTTATCGTCAATGGACTCAATTCCCCAATAAAAACACATAGGCTAACAGACTGAATACATAAACAAAAACCAACATTTTGCTGCATACAGGAAACACACCTCAGTGTCAAAGACAAACACTACCTCAGAGTAAAAGACTGGAAAACAATTTTCCAAGCAAATGGTTCCAGGAAACAAGCTGGAGTAGCCATTCTAATATCAGATAAAATTGACTTTCAACAAAAAGTCATCAAAAAAGACACAGGACACGTCATCTTATCAAAGGAAAAATCTACCAAGAAGAACTCTCAATTCTGAACATCTATGTTCCAAATGCAAGGGCACCCTCATTTATAAAAGAAACTTTACCGAACCTCAAAGCACACATTGCACCCCATACA